>CAWUFW010022742.1:0-89270 GCA_963921515.1 Calotriton arnoldi | reverse complement strand
CTACCTACTGGCGACCGCCAGTAGGTAATATATGTATATATATATATATATATATATATATATATATATATATATATATATATATATATATATGACAGCAACTCCTTTCGCTTTTCAAATTCACCACGGAAGACAGGAGCTCGGACCACAATTTCGTGCTGCAAGTATTTTTATTGTTGTCTGCTCAACACAGCCATGACGCGTTTCGAGCCCGTAGGCCCTTGATCACATATATACTTACCTTATTATTACTTACCTTTAAAAAACAATTTTGTGATAAAGGCATGCAATGTAAAAATATATGCGTGGGAAAAACAGGTGGAGTAAAAAATGTGTGGTAAGGGCATGAGTTGTGTCTGTCATACAACAGGGAAAATGAGTTCAGCAAAAATGAAGGTGTGAAGGCAAAATGTTTGGGGGAATACCATGCCAAGGATGTCAGGTCTAGCAGTGATATTCTGCCTTATGAATTGATACAAGGTCAAAACACTGTGAAAAATTGTTATAAGCTGCAGTTCAAATCAGTTGATGGCCCTGGGTTTTGCACATTTTTGACAACCGTCAAACTTTATGGGGCCGATTCACAGAACTAATCTGAGACAAAATCCTAAACTTACTACTTTTGGTATTCACAGAAGGCATTTAGTAGTAGTAAAGTTAGCATTTTGTCTTAAGTTTGACTTAAGACAGACTTAAGACAAACTTAAGACAAACTTAGGACAGACTTAAGACAGACTTAAGACAGACGTAAGACATACTTAAGACAGACTTAAGACAAAATCCTAACTTTACTACTACTAAATGCCTTCTGTGAATACCAAAAGTAGTAAGTTTAGGATTTTGTCTCAGATTGCTTCTGTGAATCGGGCCCTATGTATCTCTGTGACTGGAGGAATATGATCTGTGTAATGGTATATAAATTGTGTAGCTTTCAAAGTAAAACATTTCAGATGAAAACATTATCATCTATTTCTATATGCCAGTGTAGCTTTCAAAGTAAAACATTTCAGATGAAAACATTATCATCTATTTCTATATGCCATAGTTACTTTCAATTTCACTATTTCTATTGATTCAATGATTAGTCTTTGGTAAAATCATGAAAGAGCTCCATGAGTGACCCCTTGCTAAATTCAGTATTTTGAAAGGGTTTCAGAAATGTATATCTGTCAGGGTTCACCCCTGGGTTTCACGCACCCACTCACAAACTGCAAATGGACTGAAACCAGAAAAATTGGATATATTTGCCATCACTTCAAAAACTGCAAAACCTACAGTGAAAAAAATGTTTTATAGCCCTCTCCTGAAGTTGGGAAGAGGGTGATCGAAGTCCATTGAGGCTTTCGTTGATATCGTTTTTTAAGAGAAAAAGACAAACACTTTCTTACATATAACGTTTTCCTATTTAAAATACAAAATGCTGCATTTTCTCTCATTTGGTAACCATAAACGCTGGGCAATTCCCAACATGGGGGAAAACCTATATATAGACCGGTTATCACTTATGGATAATTATGAAGTCTGAAGCACAAACTGCCCCAAATATCAAACAGTGAGCTCAGTACTGATTGTGAGAAATGATCAACACTTAAGCGATTAATGCTACTGAAAGCTTTTTGTGCTTTTAAACTGATTAGTCCATTAGTGAGTGATGAGGGTCAGAAATATGTATGATATATATGAGTTCATGCAAGTTCATGCCAATTATTATAGACATTTGTATTTCGTATAAAGCATTGCTTAGAAATATGTCATATCTATCATTCTGCTGAAGTTGTGGCACAGTTTTAATTCCATTCAGTAAGTTTATGGATCTAAAATGTTAAAACACTGATGATCTTTTGTTTCTTTTTGGATTACTAATGTTTGGGACTGTTTCATGGAATGTGGGAATTATTTTTCCCTAATATTATTATGGACTTTCCATAAGATATGTGAAGGTTAAATGTGAAATGTTTTCCACAATTACATCTGAAAATCCATTTGGACTGGGTGCTTTATCAAAAGAGAATGAGGCAACAATGGATCTTATTTCACTTTCGAGTATTCATTCGGTCAGGAGTACTTCATCTTCATTCTTCATCAATTATGTATGGTCATAATAAGTCATTTAGAAAGAAAAGAGCTTATTTTCTTTTGAAACAAATTGCTAACTTAGCCTAATATAGAATAGTATAATTTGACAAGATCACTATTGATTTCTTGTCATTGTGCTTGAATCTTTTTTCTTCTATGATAGCTGTTTGACTTGTGTACTGATTAATTGCATCAATTGTTGGCACCTTCCTATATTTCTGTTTGAACATGAATAAAACATATCTATGCTTTTAGATTAAATGCTGTTTAGAGTGGATTACATACTTTTTCAAACCTTTTCTTCATGACTGAACCTTAGGATCAGCAGGTGAAGGGTGCTGATTTTCTGCAGTTTATAGTTTATGTTCTAAAGTTTAAAAGTCCTTTCTCTATTTAATGTATTCATAATATGTGCAAACAAGAACTTTCCCTCTAGCAAGGACAGTGAGTGACTACTATTTTACATTTACGTCTTTAATTGTGCCTTTCAATGTATCCAGTATTTTATGTCACAGAGATTGTCTCTAAAAATCCCTGTTCCGATGCACAAAATAATTTAGGGCCTGTTTATGATGTTGGGCGGCCTGTCGGTTGCGTTCTGAACAACATCTGCCCCTGCTTTCCGCCCACTGCATTATGATGCGGTGGTCAAAGGCAGCATGCAGAGGGACCGAACGCTGCTGTTCCGACGGACTCAAGTAGCCCTCGGGCCAGCGGTCAGAATGTAATCCCTACAATAAGGGCAGTGCTTTCTCAGGTACGCCATGTCGGTTGGATGCTCGTCAGACTGACATCATAATTAGGGCCTTAATCTCCAGTTTAGGTATTCTGGAGCATTGATTGATAAGGATAAGTCAAAAGATATAGGGCCAGATGTACGACCCTTACATTTTGCGACTTGCAAATTGCGTCGCTTTGCGACTCGCAAAATGCAATGTACAACAGTGTCACAGACACTGTTAGCAATTCCTAATGGGCCGCAAATTACCTGCCTCATTAATATTCATGAGGCAGGTGCTATTTGGGACCCCATTATGAATGGCTAGCACTCCCAGGGATGGAGTCCTGCTGGGGTCAGCAGACCACCATGTCAGTGACTGCTTTTTAAATAAAACAGGTTTTTTTTAAAAAATGCCGCCCGTTTTCCTTAAAGGAAAACGGGATGCATTTAAAAAAGAAAAAGAAAACATTTCTGTTTCATTTTTTAAGAGTAGGCAGTGGTCCCTGGGACCACTGACTGCTCTTAAAAAATATTTTCGCCGACACTCACAAAGGGGTAGGGGTCCCCTGGGGACCTCTTCCCGTTTGTGAGTGGCTTACCACCTACTTGAGGTAGGTGGTAAACTGCGAGTGTTTTGCGACCGCAAATGCAGTCGCAAAACAATCATGCATTGCAGTTAGACTCGCTATTAGGAAGGGACGCCCTTGGCACACCCCTTTCTAATAGCGAGTCGCAAACCATATTTTGCGAGTCGGTAATAGGTTACCGACTGGCAAAATAGGGTTTGTACATGGGGCAGACCAAATTTGCGGTCGCAAAAGGGCCGAATTCACGTTTACACCCGCAAAAAACAGTCGCACATCTCCCACATAGTGGCATGGTTATAGACAATGATACTTCCACTATCAGAAGAGATAGAATTTATGAACAGATACTTGCTAAGAAGAAAATTATCTATTTAGGAGTCTGTCTGATGGAGGAGAAAAGTAAGCGTATTCCCTTGCTATTAGTTGTAAAGGGTACCAGATTTCTGTGAGTTTCAAATTATGTTTCAATATATGCAGCACTGTTCTGTTAGATTGATCTCCTATGCTTATTTTACTATTTCTCTCTCAGGGGCAATGTTTATGTGTATCTTGCCCACAATTAAAAAAAATTGTATCTAAACTGTCAATTACTATCCACAAAAAAATGAACACAGAATTTGCTAGCCCTCTATGGATGGACTAACAAATCCAAAGGATGTTTCCTCTATCCATATCGTACGTTATACCACAACATTGTACATCAAATGTGACACCTTTTGTCTCCCATGAAAAAGTGCTAGCAACAACCTCTATTACCCCAGTCCCCCAAACAATTATGTATTGAAAGATTTACACTTAACAACGTGTTTCTCAACACAGCTCTTTTACAAATGCGACACAGGCAAATTCCCTTTTATTTGAAACAATCAAAGCAGCCAGAAGTTCAACTTGAGAATAGGTAAACAAAGGAACCTGAGCATGTACAACCACGTTTTGAGAATAGCATCTGAAATAATTGAAAAGTAATATGGCGGAACAATGTCTTACACCGAAATAAATAACCCATTCCCTTCCTCAGTCATGTTGTTAAAAATCAGGATGTAATCCATTTCAAAGAGCTACAAAGCATCTTCAATTTGAAAGATATTCTGAAATTCTGGAATTCTCTTCATTTTATGGTAATTTGATCAGAAACATTAAGAAATACCTTTACGTTCGATCTAAATACTCATGTTTTTAGTAAAACATTATTTTCTGTCAAATGTCTCCAATCCTTCTTCCTTCTACCACCTTATGCAACTTTAAAATCCAAACAGTAATTATAAACTCTTCTTGCATTGTACAAACTGTATAGAGGCTCTCTTAATCAGCAGATAGCATCCCAAACTGGTAAGGAAACAATTTTTGTTGCAAATTATCAACTGTTTTGATTCACCAAAAATCCTTTGAGAATTGACTGGTCACCCAACATGCTCCACACAATTAAAAGACAATGACTCATGTTAGAAATGGGGGTCTCTAGTTGGCAGAGGTAGGTACCTTTGTCCAAATAGGGACCCTTGCTTCTAGTCAGGGTAAGGGGGATACACTTCTAAAACAACCCCTGCTCACCCCCTTGGTAGCTTTGCACAAGCATACAGGCTTATCTCAGAGGCAGTGTGTAAAGCATTTGTGAACACATACAGTAATACAGTGAAAAAACTACACATGGACACCACACCAGTTTAGAACAAGCATTTGCGATGCAATAGGACTCGCATTTACGTGAGACCTATTGCATTGCAAACGGGAGTGCGGGCAGGGGGCAGGAGGGCAAGAAGGCATGAACAACAGGAGTGCGGGACGGTGGAGGGGGGGGCGGGAAGGCATGGGAAGAAAATAGTGCTCACAATCTAAATAACACATACCATGCAACACCCGAAGTAAAGTGGCCAGTAGCCATGGAAGGATACAAATGATGACATGGCCGTCATAAGGAGGGACTAACAGCCTATAAACCAATCCGAAGGCAGCATTTAGAAAGGACAAAGACACAAGCCAATGGAAAAGATGGGCAGGGGATTGGGCGGGGCTTCCACTCCATACTCCATTACTGCGAGCAGCGACAAGACCAAACGACAAAAAATCCACAATACAGTAAAAAAAATATGAATTTCAGATGGTAGAAATAGTTCAGTTCAAAGCAAATTGCACTTTTCACACAAAGTACCTGGGATGCGTCATGCAAACAAACAAAACGGGCCGCAGGGAAGGTGATTCGTCTGTTCCTTACACTCAGGGAAGGTGATGCGTCCGTTCCTTGCTCCGGCGAGGTGATGCGTTGGTTCCTTACTGCTGT
Source organism: Calotriton arnoldi (assembly GCA_963921515.1). Classification (NCBI taxonomy): domain Eukaryota; kingdom Metazoa; phylum Chordata; class Amphibia; order Caudata; family Salamandridae; genus Calotriton; species Calotriton arnoldi. The sequence continues at coordinate 83,608 of CAWUFW010022742.1, read as the reverse complement.
GCAGGGGAGGTGAGCGTTGGTTCCTTATCGGAGAGGAGGTGATGCGTCGGTTTCTTACTGCGTGGGGAGGTGATGCATCAGTTTCGTACTGCAACCCCCAACAATGCAACAAACTTGGCACCTCGATGCGATGTGACGATCCAGGACGATGCGGGGATTCTTCCAGCTCCCAGTGGAAAACAGTCTCTAGAGGTTCAAAACAACCGCAGGCACCTCTTTGCAGGTCAGAACTCCCAGCAAGGAAGTTTAGGGGAGCTGGTGGTGAAATCTTTGTGTCCCTGAGACTTCAGAACAAGAGGCAGTTTCAAGCCCATGGAGATCTTCCTCAAGCAAGGGACACAGCAAACAGCAAAGTCCTGTTCTCCTTTCCTTGGCAGCAAGTAGCCACTGTAGGCCAACCCTAGACAGCAAACAGCACAGGGGTAGTATTCCTCCTCAGCTTCTCCGGCTCTTCTCCTTGGCAAAGGTTCCTCTTGATTTCCCAGAAGTGATTTAAAGTCTGGGGCCTGGGCCCCTCTTTTTATACCCAAAAATCCTTTGTTCTCTGAAGGCAGAGAGTGTCTGTACCCAGTCAAAACAAGTTTTGTGGGGCACTTTGCAAGTGCACAACAACCTCTATTGTCAGTGTGAGCCCTGGCTCCAGACACACCACAGGGGGGCGGAGCCATCATTGTGGAAGGCAGGCACAGCCCTATTCAGGTGCAGGTGCTACTCCTCCCACCACTCCAAATGCAGGCAGGCCTATTCAGCCCAGTCCTTACTCATCAGGCTCTCTGGAGCCACTGCTCCTCCCCAGCCCCTGACACTCCAAAGCCAGACATGCAATACACAAACCTAGCAGAGGCATACTGGATAGCTAAGCAAGAAAATACCTACTTTCTAAAAGTGGTATTTTCAAACACAGAATGTAAAAATCACCCTCACTAAAAGATGCATTGTAACATTCTGAGTTCAGGCATATCAAACTTTATTTTCCTACCTTGTTCTCAGGGCAGTTATGTTTATAAGATGTTATAATCAAACTCCCTATTCTTTCCTATGGGAGCAGGTAGCCTTGCAATAGTGAGAAACGAAATTGGCAGTATTTCACTATCAGGACATGCCACACACATCAGGGCATGTCCTACCTTTCACATACAATGCATCCTGCCCATAGGGGTACCTTGGGCCTACCATAGGGGTGACTACCATGTGAGAAAAGGGAAGGTTAGGCACTGGCAAGTGTGTGCACTTGCCAAGTTGACATGGCAGTACCTGGCAGGCCAGAGTTTACAATAATAGGCTGCTTATGTGGGTGGCACAATCAGTGCTGCAGTCCACTAGCAGCATTTGATTTACAGGCCCTGGGTATACACAGTGCACTATACAAGGGTCTGACTAGTAAATCAAATATGCCAATCATGGAATCACCAATCCATAACAACAATTTACAAAGGGAGCACTTGCACTTTGGCACTGAACAGCAGTGACAAAGTGCCCAAAGCATCTAGACCAGCAAAACGAAATCCAACACACAGCAAAAACACAGGAGGCAAAAGGCAAACATACGGGGGAAACCCACGACAATGGTGCCAGGTCTAACACGTGTCCCCTCCAGCTGAAATGTAGGGAGAACTACCCACCCTCTTGGGAGTTCTCTTCACTAAGGCGGAAAAATCTGGACAGACCATCAGCATTGGCGTGTTCTGTACCAGGACGGTGTTCCACCGTGAAGTCCATCCCCTGTAGGGAAATGGACCACCTCAACAACTTTGGATTCTCACCCCTCATCTGCATCAACCATCTGAGGGGCCTGTGGTCTATCTGAACCCGGAAGTGAGTCCCAAACAAGTAGGGCCTCAGCTTCTTCAGCGCCTAGACCACAGCAAATGCCTCACGCTCAATCGCACTCCACCTCTGTTTCTGTGGAAGTAACCTCCTACTAATGAAGGCTACAGGTTGGTCTAGGCCCTCCTCATTTAGTTGTGAGAGCACCGCTTCCACACCATGCTCTGAGGCATCTGTCTGCACAATGAATTCCCTTGAGAAGTTTGGCGCCTGAAGTACGGGTGCCGTGCACATGGCAGATTTCAGGGCATCAAAAGCCTTCTGGCAGGCGTCAGTCCAGTTCACATTCCTGGGCTGTTTCCTGGAAGTCAGATCTGTCAAGGGGGCAACAATGGAGCCATAACCCTTGATGAATCTCCTGTAATACCCGGTGAGTCCTAAGAAAGCTCTCATCTCTGTCTGGGTCTTGGGGGGTTCCCAAGCCAGAATGGTATCAATCTTGGGCTGTAGGGGCGCCACCTGGCCGCTCCCCACCTGGTGTCCCAAGTACACCACAGTTCCCTGCCTGATCTGGCACTTTTCAGAGCCTTCAACACTTCCCAGAGGTGGTACAGATGTTCCTCCCAAGTGGCACTGAACACTGCGATGTCATCCAGGTAGGCGGCACTGAAATCCTCCAGTCCAGCCAACACCTGGTTGACCAACCTCTGAAAGGTGGCAGGGGCATTCTTCAACCCAAAGGGCATCACCCGGAATTGATAGTGCCCCTCTGGCATTGAGAATGCTGACCTCTCCTTTGCCCCATCAGTTAAGGCAATCTGCCAGTACCCAGACGTTAAGTCAAACGTACTGAGGTACCGGGCAGCTCCCAACCGATCGATGAACTCATCAGCTCTGGGGATGGGGTGCACATCAGTTCTGGTGACCGAATTGAGCCCTCGGTAGTCCACACAGAACCTGAGTTCTGGCGTGGCACCGGGTGCGGCAGCCTTTGTGACCAAGACCACTGGGCTGGCCCAAGGGCTGTTTGAGGGCTCAATCACCCCTAGCGCTAACATCTTGGAGACCTCCTCCTTGATGCAAACCTTGACCCTGTCAGTCACTCTGTAAATCTTGTGCTTCACAGGAGGACTGTCCCCGGTGTCAACATCATGGACACACCACAGAGTGACAACAGGGGTCAGGGAGAACAGAGCAGCAAACTGCCCCAACAGTTGGCGACAGTCGATCTGCTGTTCAGGAGTCAGGGCGGGGGAGAGTGTTACACTGTCCACTGACCCATCGTGTTCCTTCGCAGACAGGAGGTCAGGAAGAGGCTTAGTCTCCTCCTCCATTCCAGCATCTGTTGTTAGCAGCATGCCCACTTCGGACCTCTCCAAGTGGGGCTTAAGGTGGTTCACTTGCAGGACCCGCAAAGGGTTCCTTGGAGACTGCAAGTCCACCAAGTAGGTGACGTTACTCTTGCGCTCCACCACCTCAAATGGTCCTGTCCACTTGTTCTGGAGCGCACAGAGTTCCACGGGTGCCATTACCCACACTTATTGTCCAGGCTGAAACTCAATCAGAGTGGAATTCTGATCATACCAACATTTCATTACCTCCTGGCTGGCTTCCAGATTCGCCTGAGCGAGTTGCCTGAAGCGCTTAGTCTGGTTTCTGAAGGCCAGCATGTAGCTACATACATCCTGGGGAGGTTTACTGGGAGTTTTCTCCCAGCCTTTTTTCACCAGACTTAGAGGTCCTCTTACAGGATGCCCATACAGGAGCTCAAAGGGACTGAACCCTAAGGACTTCTGCAGTACCTCTCTGTAAGCAAACAAAAGGCATGGTAAGAGGACGTCCCACTTACGCCTCATGGGTTCACCAAGACACATAATCATGCCCTTCAGGGTCCGGTTGAATCTCTCAACCAGCCCATTACCTTGGGCATGGTAAGGAGGGGTGAGCTTGTAGGTAACACTGCACTCCTGCCACAGGGACTTCATATACTTAGATATGAAGTTGGTACCCCGGTCGGACACCACCTCTCTGGGGAACCCCACATGGGAGAAAATCCCCATCAATGCACGACCCACCACGGGGGCCGTCACAGTCCGTAGAGGGATGGCTGCAGGGTACCGGGTGGCATGGTCCACCAAGACCAGGATGAACCTGTTGCCCATGGCTGTCTTGGGATCCAGAGGCCCCACGATGTCAATACCCACCCTCTCAAAGGGGGTGCTGACCACAGGGAAAGGTTGGAGAGGAGCCTTACACTTCCTCCTACAAGTCCTGGGAAGTCTGGCAAGACCTACAATGAGTATCAGAACTCTTACACATTTGGGGCCAGTAAACGTGGGTGACAAGCCTTTCAAAGGTCTTGTCTTGCCCCAAATGTCCTGCCAAGGCACATCATGAGCCAGACCCAGTAGGAAGGCTCTGAAGCACTGGGGTACCACCAGCACACTGGCTGACCCAGGCTCAGCAACCTTAGGCTTGCTATACAGGAGACCATTCTCCCAGTAAATCCAATGTGATCCAGACTGATCACCTGCTGCCTGGTTTGCAGCCTGTTGCCGCAAACCAACAAGAGAAGGGCATTTCTGCTGCTTCTGGCAGAATTCCTCCCTGGAGGGGCCTCCTTCCTGCTGCCAATGGGTCAGCTCAGGCAGGTCCCCCAGTTCAGCCACTTGTTCCCCTGTAGGCTCCAGGGCATCCCCCTCAGGGTCTGCCCCCTCCTGGACTGTGGGAACTTCGGGGGCCGGTTTCCCGTGCCCCCTGCCTCTTCTCTTTCTGGCAGGCACCTGGGCCACTCTATCAGGCTCCAGGTCCTCTTGAATGCTGTTACCGGCTGCCATTGACCAAGTGGTCACACACACCCACTCAGGCAGACCCAACATCTCTAAATGAGACCTCCGCTCCACCTTCGCCCAAGGGGAGCTCTCCAAATCATTGCCTAGCAGACAGTCAACAGGCATGGCTGGCCTCACAGCTACTTTCAAGGTACCTGAGACCCCCCCCCACTCAAAGGGAACCTGTGCCACTTTGCAGAGGCACTCTGAATTGTCAGCGGCAACTACTGGGTAGAATGCGTTGGAGACCACCTGCTCCTCAGACACCAGCCGACAACTGACAGCTGTCACACTGGCTACGGTGTCTCTCAGAGCCTCCACACTATGGCCATTGATGGTCACCCACTGCCTATACTTCTTAGTGTTATTAGGCAGATGAGCTTTTGGGACCATCTCACTGTCTCCTAAAGAGACCAAGGACTTCTCTGTGGGACCCCACCACTCTTGGTCACTGACTCATCCCCCAGGCTACACTAGCCATTTCCCAGGGCGGTGCACCAGTGGGTGCGGTGGTAACCTTCTTGGGACACCTAGGATCCCCTTGGTAGTGGCCCACCTGACTGTGAGAAGTTGGCCTGGCATATGCTGTCCACTAGTTATAGTGGGCACCTTGCACCAGTCCAAACGACCCTTATTGATGATAGGTTTAAAGACAACCTTTATTGAAAGCTATCCTAGTGGTAGCTAAGGAGAGCAGCCTTCAGGCTAAGTCTCGAAGGAGTGTAAAGCAGCTTGGTTTACCAGATTATAACCTCTTGAATGACTAAATGAAAGGAGAACAACACAAGATATATATACAATATATGTATTTATTTCTAAACACTAACTACCAATCTCTTTATGAGATTAGAGTTCAAGATACACAGTATCACAGTATTAAAACGACAGTAAATAGCACAATACACAGTGGGCTCCAGGGGGAGACCAAACCATATACTAAGAAAGTGGTATAAGAACCACAAATTGACTAGACACAGTGCCTAGAGCATGTAGAATCGCTGGGACCCCAAGGAACCACCCAAGGTAGTGACACAGGGGACCCACGGGGGACGTGTGCAGTGTGTGAACACAGCTCCGAAGGATTCAATGCGGAAAGTCGCGGATGGAATTTTAAAGATAAAGGAAACTTAGGAGAGGACTTTCAGCAAACCCCTTTAGACTTAAGGGGTTCTAGGGCCAACACCCACGGGAGCACCGGAGTACTCGAGTTACCTCACCCAGGGAAGCCGGGTGCATAGGTGTCAAAGGGTGTCGGGAATCGTCGTTATTTTCAATGCCGATCTGCTGCAAAGTGCTGCTGCCGTGAAGGAGAAAAGTGTCCGGGTGGATCCAAGCCTGGATCAAAGATGTGAAGAACTTGAAAGCAGAGGGGACAGAGTGTGGGTCACTAGCCAGTGACCAGGAGTGGAGCAATCGAATGCCCACCGAGGTCGGGTGCTTCAGGTGCGAAGAGGTGAAGCTTGACTCTGCAGCCACGGGGTCCCGGAGATGTTGACGACAACTAGGAGACGGATTCGAGCTGTCCCACAAAGGATGTTGAGTGCTGGGGTGTCGGTGATCGGATTGACCACAACAAGCCTTGGCAACAGCAACCCACGCAGGAAGAGAAAAGGTGCTTCTGTGCGGACCAGCAAGGTCCTGGGGACTCCCCAAGCAATGGAGAATCAGGGCACATCTGGAGCAACTAGGGAAGCCCAATAAAAGTTAGAGTTGCCTTCTTGGGGACCCACAGGTCAACGGACCAGGGATCACGAAGGGACCTCGAGAGGAATCACAAAATGGTGGCCCAAGGAACCCTCGTTGACTGTAGGCCTGCAATCTTTGGTGCAATTACTGCTCAGTGTGAGGGCTACAAGTATCACTAAGCTCAGCCTCAGGGGTCGCCGGAAAGCTGATGCTTCTGCAAATGGTCGCGGTGTCCAGGGGTTCGGGTTGCACGAGGGATACGGGCCTCAGACTTGCTGTGGGCACAGATCGACCTCAGAGACCTTGGAAAGCCCACCTCCTGTGTGGCAATATTCTTTGAGTCCATCGGAGCTCGGAGATGCCAACCGGTCAATTGCATTAAAGGTGCCTGCCTTGCAGGGGAGTAACTCCTTTACTCCAAGGGAGATTCTTCAGTCGTCCAGCGTCGTGCAGATCGTCAAAGTACTTAGTTTCTGGTAACAGAGTTTAGTCCAGGTGTAATCTAAAGTCCTGTAGTAAGGGGTTCCTACTTTATACCCAAGGAAGGGGTTGAACAAACTCTGGGGACCCACCTATGGGACGGTCAGGAAAGAGGGGTGGCTACACCCATTTCTTTTGTCCAGTTTCGCGCCAGAGCAGGGGCTGTGTGCCCCTGCAACTGGTTTGAGCTGGACTATGCACAGGGACACCACATGTGCCCCCAGTGCAGACTTCAAAGCACTGTGAGAGTGCACCCACCCAGCCCTAATACACTAAAGCCTGTCTGGGAGGTGGTCACACCTCCCTGTGACAGGAAACCTATTGTCCAGGCCTCCCCTGCCGGAGTTTCGTCCAGAAGCAGGAGGGCAGAGTCGTGTCTGTGGCTGCAGCATCCATTTTGTGATGTCAGGGTTCTGTTAAGCTGGTACCGGGTGTACCGGTGATGCCATGTGGCTCCCTCTAGAAGGGAGGAATCATACCTCCCACCCCAGTACTGGGGTGGAGGTATGATTGGAAGGTGTTTGACACCAAACACGACATGTTTCCATGCAGCCATTCTCAAGTTAGCATTTACCGCGAGGTTATAATGCACTTAAGAGTATATGGTCTGGCTGCATCACAAACAACCCGGAATAAAGATTCAAAGCTGCAGAGGGGCTCTGCTCATGCATAGGCACCCTCTCACATGAAACCCAGCACCCTGCCTTCAGGATTGTTAAGGCCTGCCATAGGGGTGACTGATAGGTTTACATGTGCAGTGATATGGAGAGATATAGGGAACCTATATCTCAGTAAGGAGGTGCATATACCACCTTACACAGGCTGCTGTAGCAGACCTGTTGTGTCATTTTGGATGGCCTCTCAGGGGTGGCATAATACATGCTGCAGCCCCTGGGAGGCCTCTGAGTACCTATGCCCTGGGTACATAGTATACCATATACTAGGGACTTATAAGGGTACCCCAGAATCCAATCTGGAGTGTACCTAAAGTACATGCAATCAATTTAAGGGGATAGCAGATAGGCTGGGGTCCTGAATAGCAGGATCCCAGCCAAACTAAGTCGAAAACCAGCAAAACACCAGGAAAAAAGTGGGGGCAACCATGCAGTCAGATTCCACCTTCCTACATAACCCCCCAAACAAAAGGAGATAAGGCTAACCTTGTCCAGTTGAGCCTTTATTGACTAAGTGGCCATATAAGGAAGAACCTGCACTAGCATGGTTACCCCCTGTCTTATGGTCCACTAAGCAATTCCTAACCCCAAGGGTATTGGATGATCTCCTCCATTTGGAATTACTACCTCTGGTGTGTTTTGGCAAAGTAAAAGGCTGGTGGGGTGTCTGAGTATAGAAGTGAGGCCCTAATAAAGTTGGTCTCAGCTTCCTCAGATCACTGGTCACCATGGAGGCCTTTCTTTCCATGACTGAGTTGTATCTGGCCCTAAGGGTCAACCTCTGGCTGCCTACAGCTGGGGGTTGGGTCCCTTTGGTTGGAACACTGGAGGGACATGGTAGGTTTGGAACCACTTGGTCCCAGGTTTGCCTTTGCCCAGCAGAATCCATCTGGGGGAGGTCCCTACCCAATGGTAAGAGGGATCCCTCAGTGTGCTGAGGAATTTTCACCTGGCTATGGCTGCTAGACTGGATGCCCCTAATCTGTGGATGAGGGGGTTCCTCTGGACAGGGAACCCTTAGGGGTCCATTGACCTCCCTGACCTCTGCAGCCCTGGGCTGACAGAGGGAGGGTAGAGAGGGGCAGGTTACCTGCTCCAGACTGGGTACCACCTTGGAAGCGTCCCCTGCCATCAGGGGTGTTGTCAGGACAGGCCTGACCACCTCTGGGGCGGTTCCTTCACTTGTGGTAGGATCAGTTCCCTGAGGAAGCTGACCCTTACCTATAGTCTGGGGGGAAGAAGACTTTTCTTCAACCCTTCTGCTCTCTTGGGGAGTAGAGTGGGCCATTCTTTCAGGCTCCACTTCTCAGAAAATTTCCCTGGGATGGGGCTGAGGCCCTAATAGCCCCACCAACCTTCTAAAAGAGGCCCAACATTTTTAAATGGGCCTGGTATTCAACTTCAGCCCAGGCTGAAACCTCCAGATCATTGCCCAACAGGCAATCTACAGGCAAGTTTGGGGACACTGCCACTCTCTTTGGGCCAGTGACCCCTCCCAGCTGAGATTGACTATGGCCATGGGATGATCTGTTCTGATACCATCAATGTTGGTCACCTGGTACTTGAACTCAGGTAAAAGCTGTTGAGGGGTGACTAGTTTCCCTGTCACCATGGTGACACTAGCCCCTGTGTCCCTGAAGGCCACAGCTTTCTGACCATTTATTAAGGGCTCCTGTCTATACTTGCCCAAAGTATTGGGACTCATAGTAAAAGTGGCAAATCCCATGCCACCATCACAGACTAAGGAGGCCTGTGAGGAGGACCTTGATGAACTGGGGTCCACCTCAGTTCCCCATGAAAATGCACCTAACTTTTTGGGTGCATTACTACCACCTGGGGGATTACTACTTGTAGTACCATGAGGAATGGTAGTATTGCTGGGAGGAACATTTTCCTTATTGCCAGCCTGTGAGCAACTGGGGTCATTTTTCCAGTGGCCAGGCTTCTTACAGTTATGGAAATAAGGTTTCTTTTCAGGGGATGAAGGAGTTTGGGACCCACGCCCAGGAGAGGACTTTTGGGGCCCTGTAGTGGATTTATCCTTGGATTTATCCCCACCTTTCTCTTGGGACTTGGTAGAATCTTTCTTCTGGTCAGCACCCTGATTCTTTGGCTTTACTCTGGTTCTGACCCATTTGGCTGCCTTCTTTCCCAATTCTTGGGGAGAGGTCAGATCAGAGTCCACCAGGTACTGGTGTAAAAGCTGGTTTTGACAATTATTAAGGATCTGCTCCCTCATAATCAAATTGTACAATCCTAAAAAGGCATGCACCTTGCTGCCATGTATCCAACCTTCCAGAGCCTCAGTAGCACAATCTACAAAGTCAACCCAGTCCTGAGTCTGTGCCTTTTGGGTGTCTCTGAACTTTAACCTGTATTGGTCAGTGGTTAGGCCAAACCCATCAATCAGAGCACTCTTCAGGACTTTATAATTATCAGCATCCTCTTCTCTTACAGTGAGGAGCTTGTCTCTACCTTTGTCTGCAAAGGAGAGCCACAAGATTGCTGCCCACTGCTCCTGAGTGACCCTCTGTACTTTACAGGCCCTCTCCAGTGCAGTTATCCATTTGTGGATGTCATCCCCACTCTGGTAGGGAGGGACAATCTTGTTCAGGTTCCTATGGGGATGAGTCTCTTCTCTACTCCTAGGGACACTGTTGCTGCCACCATGGGGCTCTAGCCCCAACTTTTGAGAAGCTTTCTGAAGCTCCAGGGATTCCCTGTCTAAGGCCAATTGCTCTCTCTTGATTCTGAGCTTAGCTCTCTCAAACTCAAGCAGTTGGCATTTCTTCTCATAAGAGGAGGCCCTTTTATGAGAAGCAGAGGACTCTATAGAAGTACCAGAACGATTAGATTCCTGTGAAGGAGATCTTGATCTTCTTGGTACACTATTAACCCTTCCAGGTGGGGTAAAGAGAACCCCACTGGGGTCTCCTTCCTCACCTTCAGGAAGAATTGGATTTTCCAGGTGGGAATCATTTTGATCCCCCTGGCCAGCATCAGAGTCTGGGTCATAGTAGTTTTCACTACCTGGCCTTTCCTCTTCTACTGCCCCACCCAACATGCCTGCCTCATCAGACCCTGGTGTCTTTCTGAGGTCATCTAACAGCAAAGCCTCTATGAGGCGTTGAGTGCTTGCATGTCTCCCTGTTTTCAGTCTCCTAGAGGTACACATATTTCTCAATTCCTGGAATGTGAGATTGTCATACCTAGTGGGCAAGGAGTCACTGACTTCAGGCCTTGAAAACATTCTAGTGTGGTGTGGTGTATGCACCTACCTACTCTAGTGGGAACTGAAATGCTCTTAAGTTGTAGAAAGGGTGTGCTAAGCCCTTGACACACAACTCTAAGTTCAGTAGAACTTACTGTATTCTAAACTTGATTTAAATGTACCTATGTACCTATAGTGGTTTTCAGTTAGTCACTTCAAAGAGATTATCTGGTAAAGCAATAGCAACCTTGAATCCAATCACTGCACACCAATGTGAGAAGTTGGACTGGCATATGCTGTCCACTAGTTATAGTGGGCACCTTGCACCAGTCCAAATGACCCTTATTGATGATAGGTTTAAAGACAACCTTTATTGAAAGCTATCCTAGTGGTAGCTATGGAGAGCAGCATTCAGGCTAAGTCTCGAAGGAGTGTAAAGCAGCTTGGTTTACCAGATTATAACCTCTTGAATGACTAAATGAAAGGAGAACCACACAAGATATATATAAAATATATGTATTTATTTCTAAACACTAACTACTAATCTTTTTATGAGATTAGAGTTCAAGATACACAGTATCACAGTATTAAAATGACAGTAAATAGCACAATACACAGTGGGCTCCAGGGGGAGACCAAACCATATACTAAGAAAGTGGTATAAGAACCACAACTTGACTAGACACAGTGCCTAGAGCACGTAGAATCGCTGGGACCCCAAGGAACCACCCAAGGTAGTGACACAGAGGACCCACGGGGGACGTGTGCAGTGTGTGAACACAGCCGCGAGCGCCGTAGGATTCGATGCGGAAAGTCGCGGTTGGAATTTTAAAGATAAAGGACACTTAGGAGAGGACTTTCAGCAAACCCCTTTAGACTTAAGGGTTTCTAGGGCCAACACCCACGGGAGCACTGGAGTACTCGAGTTACCTCACCCAGGGAAGCCGGGTGCATAGGTGTCAAAGGGTGTCGGGAATCGTCGTCGTTTTCAATGCCGATCTGCTGCAAAGTGCTGCTGCCGTGAAGGAGAAAAGTGTCCGGGTGGATCCAAGCCTGGATCGAAGATGTGAAGAACCTGAAAGCAAAGGGGACAGAGTCTGGGTCACTAGCCAGTGACCAGGAGCGGAGCAATCGAATGCCCACTGATGTTGGGTGCTTCAGGTGTGAAGAGGTGAAGCTTGACTCTGCAGCCACGGGGTCCTGGAGATGTCGACGACAACCAGGAGCCGGATTCGTGCTGCTCCACAAAGGATGTCGAGTGCTGGGGTGTCGGTGATTGGATTGACCACAACAAGCCTTGGCAACAGCAACCCACGCAGGAAGAGAAAAGATGCTTCTGTGCGGACCAGCTAGGTTCTGGGGACTCTCCAAGTGATGGAGAGTCAGGGAACATCAGGAGCAACCAGGGAAGCCCAATAAAAGTTAGAGTTGCCTTCTTGGGGACCCACAGGTCAACAGACCAGGGATCGCGAAGGGATCTCAAGAGGAATCACAAAATGGCGGCCCACGGAACACTCATTGAGTGTAGGCCTGCAATCTTCGGTGCAATTACTGCTCGGGGTCAGGGATACAAGTATCCTAAAGCTCAGCCTCAGAGGTCGCCGGAAAGCTGATGCTTCTGCAAATGGTTGCGTTGTCCAGGGGTTCGGGTTGCACGGTCTCCACGGTCTCCACGTGGGATACAGGCCTCAGACTTGCTGTGGGCACAGATCAACCTCAGAGACTTTGGAAAACCCACCTCATGTGTGGCAATATGCTTCGGAGTCCGTCGGAGCTCGGAGATGCCAATCGGTCAGTTGCATTAAAGGTGCCTGCCTTGCAGGGGAGTAACTCCTTTAGTCCAAGGGAGATTCTTCAGTCGTCCAGCATCGTGCAGATCATCGAAGTACTTGGTTTCTGGTAACAGAGTTTAGTCCAGGTGTAATCTAAAGTCCTGTAGTCAGGGGTTCCTACTTTATACCCAAGGAAGGGGTTGGACAAACTCTGGGGACCTACCTATGGGAGGGTCAGGAAAGAGGGGTGGCTACACCCATTTCATTTGTCCAGTTTCACGCCAGAGCAGGGGCTGTGTGCCCCTGCAACCGGTTGAGCTGGACTATGCACAGGACACCAAATGTGCCCCCAGTGCAGACTTCAAAGCACTCTGAGAGTGCACCCACCCAGCCCTAATACACTAAAGCCTGTCTGGGAGGTGGTCACACCTCCCTGTGACAGGAAACCTATTGTCCAGGCCTCCCCTGCCAGAGTTTCGTCCAGCAGCAGGAGGGCAGACTCGTGTCTGTGTCTGCAGCATCCATTTTGTGATGCCAGGGTTCTGTTAAGCTGGTACCGGGTGTACCGGTGATGCCATGTGGCTCCCTCTAGAAGGGAGGAATCATACCTCCCACCCCATTACTGTGGTGGAGGTATGATTCGAAGGTGTTTGACACCAAACACGACATGTTTCCATGCAGCCATTCTCAAGTTAGCATTTACCGCGGGGTTATAATCCACTTAAGAGTATATGGTCTGGCTGCATCGCAAACAACCCCGGAATAAAGATTCCGAAAGCTGCAGAGGGGCTCTGCTCATGCATGGGCACCCTCTCACATGAAACCCAGCACCCTGCCTTCAGCATTGTTAAGGCCTGCCATAGGGGTGACTGATAGGTTTACATGTGCAGTGATATGGAGAGATATAGGGAACCTATATCTCAGTAAGGGGTGCATATACCACCTTACACAGGCTGCTGTAGCAGACCTGTTGTGTCATTTTGGATGGCCTCTCAGGGGTGGCATAATACATGCTGCAGCCCCTGGGAGGCCTCTGGGGTACCTAAGCCCTGGGTACATAGTATACCATATACTAGGGACTTATAAGGGTACCCCAGAATCCAATCTGGAGTGTACCTAAAGTACATGCAATACATTTAAGGGGATAGCAGATAGGCTGGGGTCCTGAATAGCAGGATCCCAGCCAAACTAAGTCGAAAACCAGCAAAACACCAGGAAAAAAGTGGGGGCAACCATGCAGTCAGATTCCGCCTTCCTACACTGACCACAACCAAAACATGCCTTGGAATCCCTATGAACAGGCTTACCTATCGGGACCCATGGCTTCTTTTCAGTGGGAGGCAGGGAACCCTTACCTTGGTTCCCTCGGGGGTTACTTTGGGGCCCTTTTTGGAACTCCTTCTGTTTACCCTTGTCCCCCCCCACTCTTCTGCTGGGGACCCTGCCCACCTTTGGCGGAGTCTCCCACAAAAACTGTTTGGACCCTGGTACTGACCCAGCGGTCCGCCTCCACAGCAAGCTTCCTGGGGTCGGTCAGGTTACTGTCAATCAAGTGCTGGCGTAGCTCTGGAAAACAATTATCTGACAAGCGATCCCATGCAATCAAATCATAGAGCCCCTGCAAATCATTCACCTTGCTACCCTTCACCCAACCATCCAATGCTCTGCAAACGTAGGACACATACTCCACCCAAGTACTTGACTCCAGCTTCTTTCAGTTTCTAAATTTCTGCCTGTACAGCTCTGGGGTCAACCCATACCTTGCTACTAAGGCTTCCTTCATGGGGGCATAGGACATCTGATCCTCAGTGGGCAATGCTAGCAATGTCTCCCTTCCTTCACTGATAAAGTGGCCCCACAACCCGCTCCCCAATATCTCTCAGGGACTCATTGCTACCTCATAGGCTTTGAACCACTGACCAATGTCCTCATGCTTCATGAAATCCTTAATAACATCCTTGGGGATGTATACCTTCCCTTCTCCAGGCACTGATGGTGCACTGCCACCAAGGGGATTGGACTTTAAACTCTTTGCCTTTAGATCCAGCTCCCTCAACCCTCTTTAATCTTTTTCTCCTCCTGGGCTAATTTCTCACTCTGAAATGCCAACTCCTTATCCTTCTTCCTCAGCCTGAGCTTCGTGAGCTCCAACTCATGCATCCTGTTTTTCTCTCTGTCCTCCAGCTCTTCTGCTTGGGACAGCCCCTTTGAAGAGACACTACTGGCCCCCGGGAAGGTACCCCCCCCCCCAGGCAGACCCAACAGTCCATTCTGCTGCTCCTCCAAATCCTCTCCCTCCACCATGGGCTCCTCGGCATGCTCACTGGCATTCCATGACTCCAACCAGGCCCTCAGCGCCTTTTGGTATTCCTCCTTTCTGGTGAGGCCCCTTACAGAGATTTTGAACTTTTTGCAGACAGCTTTAAGTTGTGTCACAGTGTAGGTATCAATCCTCCCCTCTTCAAATTCAGTAGCAATAGATGCAAGTGATGCTGGTTTTGACATGATGAAGATTGGCAGTTCTCAGTTGCAAGAAAAAATTACCAGGAAAAAACTCTACCAAATGTATGTGGTTGGGTAATGGTCTGCGCTATACTAGTAGTGTATACCAATCACTGTATGTAAGACACAAATGCAAGTCCAGATCCTCACTGCTGACCAACAATGTTAGAAATGGGGGTCTCTAGTTGGCAGAGGTAGGTACCTTTGTCCAAATAGGGACCCTTGCTTCTAGTCAGAGTAAGGGGATACACTTCTAAAACAACCCCTGCTCACCCCCTTGGTAGCTTGGCACGAGCAGACAGGTTTATCTCAGAGGCAGTGTGTAAAGCATTTGTGAAAACACACAGTAACACAGTGAAAACACTACAAATGGATACCACACCAGTTTAGAAAAATAAGTAATCTTTTTCTAAACCAAACGACAAAAAATCCACAATCCAGTAATAAAAATATGACTTTCGGATGGTAGAAATAGTTCAGTTCAAAGCAAATTGCACTTTTCACACAAAGTACCTGGGATGCGTCACGCAAACAAACAAAATGGGCCGCAGGGAAGGTGATGTGTCAGTTCCTTACACTCATGGTAGGGGATGCATCGGTTCCTTGCACCGGGTGAGGTGATGCGTCGGTTCTTTACTGCTTTGGCTGTGAAGTTTGAGAAGGGGCTTCCACCACTTCTGGTCTTCTTGACACCTTCCTGAAAATTGTCACAGGGTGTTTGTGTTTTTGCTTAACCTGAACCCACCAGTGACTACCTGTGTATTTCCACATTCTAATTGCTGAGACAGCAAACATGGGCAAGAAAATTCTTATCTGATTACTTTCTAGCAATCAAATTCTAATTTTCCTAATCCCGGAACATACTTCCCTCACATCATAGTTGATGTGTGTCCCACTAACATCCATGTTAATTGAAATACTGTTTAGGTAGCTTACACAAGATGCTTTATGGCTCATAAATCCTTATAGATGAAGCTCTCAATTATGAGCAGAAGGACTTAACAAATAGAGCTAAATAACATAGGGAATCCTTCGTAGTAGGAAGAACGAAGGTACATCTTGAAGTAGTTAAGATATACTCCTACGTTATTAGGTACTAAGCAAGTGGGATAGATCAATGGGTTAAAGCACATCCTTTAGACAGCTGTATAGAATCTGAAGGTCATAGGGTCACACTGTAGCACTGCCACTGACTTCTATCTCACTACAGCTACTAATGTGAATACTACAGTTGAGTAATAGTTTCATCTTTTATTAATGATGCACCATAAACATGTTCACTTTGAAGCATAGTTCTTTCCTATTCAAGAGGCAATTGGACTTTTAGGAACTATGGATTCCATTGCTAGCTTGGGTTGTTTTCGTTGCAATGGACAAACATTGAGCTCGATGTACGAAGGCTTTTGTGGTAAGGGTGGGCGGTGAATTCTGCTCCGCTCGAGGAATTTGCGAAATTTGTGAAATTTTGACAATTCCGCGTTCCGAAAATTCCGCGATCAGCGGCGTGGCGGAATTCGTGAGTATGGTGAGTAGAGGTATTGCACAAAACGGTGGCATCTGCTTGGATAAATATGCAGGGCAGGATTCATTCTGGCATGAGGCTCCTGTCACAAAAATTAAACCTCAACAGGAAGCACTTACAGATGTAAATAAAGCAGGTGCCCGACTCGAAGCTCAAATTCTGTAACACATTGTTAGACTTGGCACCATTGGCGTGGGTCTCCCTTTCATTTTTTTGCTGTTGCCTCTTATGTTTTGCTGGTTTTAGATGCTTTTGGGCACTGTGCCACTGCTGTTCAGTGCCACAGTGCAAGTGCTCCCTACTGTAAATTGATGTATGGATTAGTGACTCCATGATTGGATGATTGGTTTACTTGTCAGTCCCTAGTACAGTGCACTGAGTGTGCCCAGGGCTTGTAAATCCAATGCTGCTGGTGGGCTTGCAGCACTGGTTGTGCCACCCACAGAAGCAGCTTGTAAATGTGTCTCAGGCCTGCCATTGCAGAGCCTGTGTGCGATCTGTGACTCCCATGTCGACTTGGCAAGTGCACCCACTTGCCAGTCCCTAAACCTTCCCTTATCTTCATATCAGACACCCCTAAGGTAGGCCCAAGGGCAGGGTGCATTGTAAGTATAAGGTAGGACATGCCCTGGTGTGTGTGGCATGTCCTAATAGTGAATTACAGCCATTTTCGTTTTCACTATTGCAAGGCTACCTGTTCTCCATAGGCCAGAATGGACAGTTTGATTATTACACCTTATAATCCTAACTGACCCAGGGAACATGGTAGAAAAACGAATTTAGTATGCCTGAACTCAGAATGATAAAATACATCTTTTAGTGAAGTTGGTTTTAACATTCTGTGTTTGAAAATACCACTTTTAGAAAGTGGGTATTTTCTTGCCTAAACTTCCAAGCCTGCCTCTGCTAGGTTGTGTATTCCTTGTCTGGAGATTGAGTGACAGGGGCTGGGGGTGGCTACAGGAGACAGGGTGAGTCAGCACAGGGCTGAATAGAAAGATATGCATCCAGAGTGGAGGGAGGAGTTGCACCTGGGTCTGAATAGGGCTGTGCCTGCCTTCCACAATGCTGGCTCCACCTCCTGCCGGGCGTCTGATGGCTCTGCCCCTCACTCACAAAGGAAAGAAGGAGTCAGAAAAACAAAGTGCTCCAGGACTGACCAGAACTGGTTTTGGACTAGGCAGAGGCCTCTCTGCCTTCAGAGAACAAAGAGAAACTGTGTATAAAAAGGGGACCCAGACCCCTAGGAAATTAGATCACTTCTGGGAAATCAAGAAACCTGTTGCCAAGGAGAAGAACCGGAGAAGCTGAAGGAGGAGTACTGCCCCTGTGCTGTTTTGCTGATTGGGGTTGGCCTGCAGTGGTTGCTTTCTACCAAGGACAGGAGAAAAGACTTTGCTGTGCTTTGTCATCTTGAAGAAGAGAATCTCCAAGGGCTTGAACTAGAGCTTGCCTCCTGCCTGAAGTCTCAGGGATACAAGACTTCACCATCCAGCTCCCCCCCTGCATTCCCTTGCTGGGAATTGAAGTGCCTGCTGTTGTGCTGGGCCTTCTGAGAGACTGCGTGTCGCTGGGAGCTGGAAGCGCGACGCAACAACGAGAAGCGTGTCGCCGCCGCAGCCGCGGTCATCGCATCGCCAAGGAAGCGAGACGCCGCTGCCGCTGTCATCCTCGCATCGCCGAAGCGCGGCGCATCACCGGAGATGCGGGACGCTGCCACAGAGGTCATCGTCGCATCACCGGAGAAGCACGTCGCAGGGCCTGTCGCAGCTCCAAAGATCATCGAGTCGCCGTCGGGCGTGCACGCATCACACCAACGTTGTCACATCGCAACCAAGACGCCATTTTGTCGCATCGAGGTGCCATCTTGTCGCATCGCACCGGAAAGCAGTAAGAAACCGACGCATCACCTCCCCACACAGTAAGGAAGCGAGCATCAACCCCTGCGCAGCAGTGAGGAACCGACGCATCCACTCCCTGAGTGTAAGGAACCAACGCATCACCTTCCCTGCGACCCTTTTGTTTTCTTTGCGTTACGCATTCAAGGTACATTGAGAGTAAAGTGTCGCATTTACAACTTGAGAGAACTGAACTATTTTATAACCTTTTAAAGTCTATTTTTGAGTACAGTATTGTGGATTTTTGCTATTGGGTCTTGTGATAAGTCTATATAAAGATTACTTATTTTTACATAACAACCTGTGTGGTGTCCATCTGTAGTGTTTTCACTGTATTACTGTATGTGTTCCCAAATGCTTTACACACTGCCTCTGAGATAAGCCTGTCTGCTCGTTCCAAGCTACCAGGGGTGAGCAGGGGTTATTTTAGGAGTGTATCCCCCTTATCCTGACTAGAAGCAAGGGTCCCTATTTGGACAAAGGTGCAAACCATTGCCAACTAGAGACCCCCAGTTCTAACACGCATTAATCAGCCCAAAAATTCGTGAGCGAGGTTGTGGCTAAGCAGATGTGCCTTCTCTCCATTTCCACCCTGAAAAGATAGTTGTGATCCTTGATGGAGGTCTTTGCAGCCTTGATTTTCTCGAGCGCAATCCTCGTGTAGAATTCATGAGCGTGGTTAAGCAGACGTGCCTTCTTCCCATTTCCAGCCTGAAAAGTTAGCTGTAATCCTTGATGGAGGTCTTTGCATCCTTGATTTTCTCAAGCGCAATCCTCGTGTAGAATTCGTGAGCGTGGTTAAGCAGACGTGCCTTCTCTCCATTTCCACCCTGAAAAGATAGCTATGATCCTTGATGGAGGTCTTTGCATCCTTGATTTTCTCGAGCGCAATCCTCGTGTAGAGTTCGTGAGCGTGGTTAAGCAGACGTGCCTTCTTCCCATTTCCAGCCTGAAAAGTTAGCTGTAATCCTTGATGGAGGTCTTTGCATCCTTGATTTTCTCGAGCGCAATCCTCGTGTAGTTCCTGTGACCAGGAGGTTCCTTCTCCTTGTCTGCCGCTGTGATCCTGCTCTGACCCTTTATAAACAAGAGGCATGTGAATTGGACTAGAAGCCCCCCAGTTTGGCCCGCCCCATATACACTAGCGGTATGCAACGTCTTCCCGCCCTTTCCCCACTATGATGGACAGCTTACTCAAAGGACCCCTGCGCCTTTCCGGCGCGGTGGCAAAGTTACAGCTGTAGTGTAACGGGCAGAACAAGCAATTCCGCAAGCTCATGGAATTCCGCGTGCTCGTGGAGATTTTTTGCCGTTTCGCGGAACTTTGCGTAGCGCGACTACGCAAATTCCGCCCACCTTGCAAACAGTCTGATTCACAGAATTAGGCCATTTCTGACTGCAAAAAGTCCTTCTGGTATGGAAGAAACCCACATTGTGATTTTTTACACAATACCAAATTGCAGTTTAGGTATGCAAATATATACTGAATAAGTATTTGGATGGTTAGTGTTTAGGGCATCCCGTACAAATACTGCACCGCAGGGGATGTATAAATATTTTCCAACCGAAATTGGATATGACCCACTAGCATTCTGTTTTTTTGAGAAATGACGTATTAAAACATAGGTCAGGTTGCAAATGCAGAGTAGATTTGGTAAAAGTTGGTGCACAATTTGCGATGACTTTTACCGACTCCAATCTTAGTACATTTGAACCTTCATTTGTAGGTTTCGCCTAGGCAGCGCATGCGCTGTGTCATCGAGAGATGCTGTATACAGTATAGTGGGGGAAGCTCCGCCCACTTTCCGACAATCTTTTTGATTGGCCGAATTCCTAAATGCTGCAATCTAATTGATTTTCCTCAACTTAATCCCGCCTCCTGACGGCCATGTCGTCATTTTTCTCCTTCCATAGCTATCGGCCCCTTTACTTTTAAAACTGTTTTGTTCCCCTGCCTCCCCCCGTTCCATCCCGCAGTCCGTCACTTCTCTGCCCACCACAACCCCCCCACCCACTCCCGTTCCTGCCTTCTTGGACGACCACAGTTTTATTTACAATGCAATAGGACTCGCGTAAATACGAGTACTATTGCATTTGTAAATGCTTTTTTTCCCTCTGATTGGCTGGCTGCATGCGCACTTTATTTTGCCTATGTCATTACATTTACCTTCCCATCTGAGGTTAGAGAGGCTTGGAACGCACGCTTCACTGGTAGTTCCTCCTTGTTTCAGCGTGCGCCGGAAGTGCAACATCGGCGGTTGAAGTGTGTGCTGCTTGCAGCTTACACTCACGGGAGAATGCGTGGGGCTGTGATGGCCGAGAGTCCGGTGAGCTTCCGGAAGATGCTGGAGCTGAGCGAGGAGCAAGAGCTGGAGGTAACGCAGAATTGTGACACGAGCTATTGGATTGGATTTCACAGTGTCGGGCCGAGGAGAGCGCTGCCGCTAGACCCTCTTCGGCGCTGCCTGAGCACCTCTAATTCCTCCACGACTTTTAGCAACCTCATTATTTAATCGCTGCAGATAATGAACTTTCTGACAGTTACATAGCAACTGCGGCCGCGGTCACCAGCCCATCTGTAAACTGGGCCGGTGCTGGTCCCTACCGAGCGCCACGCACTGAAGACCCACCGCCTTTAGGCGCCCTGCGGGCACCAGTGCCGGTGGTAGCTTTCAGACAGCGCGCGCGCGCCAGCAGCCCATAGTCTCAGACCTCTCACACTCTCTGTTCTACAGACCAAAATAATCCATCCTGCTCCTTATCACCATAGTAACAGGCGCTACTATCATCTATCTAGTCCACCACTGCCGGTCTCAAATAACTATCCACATCATAACACTCGCCCCCACGCTGCTGCTGGCCGCCTTCAACTTCTTCGCCAACACAAAGGCACCCCTTGGTTCAATATCCAGGCAGCGCGCTCCGCACATGCTGCTGCCCGCTCCTCCTGAGCTCAAGTCTCTTCCACGCCTGCAGCGAGCTCGCCCCACGCAGCTGCTGGCCGCCTAAACCGCACTCATCTCTCCTGACCCCTTCACAACTCGGGGACTGCGGGCAACGCCGTGTTGCCCGCAGCTGACTGTTCTGCTCCAGGCTCCGATCCGCCTGCAGTTCTTGATCCCTTTGCACGGTCCCAGATTGGCAAATCCAATGGCGGCCTGACGGTGCCTTCGCTTTTTAGGTCTCGCCTACGCAGCGCGCATGCGCTGATTAGGAGAGACCTTTAGCTATCGGCACATCTTTGGGGGCAAAAACGTGCACGCGTTGCATTGCTTGCAATGGCAACGCGTGCACGTCTGGCGATTCCCTTGCGGGAGCGCGCAGCGCCATATGGTGGCGCCATATGGTCACAATCATCGCGCCTTGCTGCACGCTCCCGCAAGGGAATCGCGCAGGCCCCCTCCCCCTGCTGCCGCGCGAGGCGCGCACTTGTGCTGGTTATTGTTTGGCAGTTCTTAAGTGAGCTGTCTGCCCTAGACCTTGGGCATTTTGCTGCAACCTTGTGGCTGACTGAGTAGTGGGACAACACTTGTGTCTACATCTCCTATGATCTTGCAAAAAGCAGCTGACTGGGCACAGTCTCTGATCACCTCCTTATCCTCTGGCGAAGGCAGCCCATGGGCACCACGTTCTTCGAGGGTTCGGCGTAACTGTGGCATGAGAGAGGGAATGAGACCTCTGAACAGCCTCTCCCGATGCAGTCCTCCTGTAACTGACTTGGATGTACGATTTAAACAGCTCTACTACACCAGCCTGAACAGAAAGACTGGCAAATTGTCCACAACCCCGAAATGCAGGACGCCCACCAATATTCACCCCGTAATTTTCCTGCAACTCAGACCTTTACATTCGATGTAACAACAACAAAAAATGCCTTCACTAAAAATATTCAATTAATTATTATTCCAACTGACTCCAGCACATCACTCACTACCCCCAAACGTTACTTCTCCGCTCACACAGGAGTACATTTCCAAGACTCCTTGAACATCACCAGCTCTCTAGACCACTACACAAAGAATCAAATCAGTAAACAACCTCCTATGTCAGCTAGCACAACGGAAACGTCACAAATAAATAAATGCCTAGAGTCAGAACGATAGGTAATTCGTCTACGCGATCCTTCGATTACCTAAAGCAATCTCTCTATCAGAAGCATACTTTCTACAGCAATGAAAACAGAAATGACTGTTGGATCTCTGCTGTCAATAGATGAAAATGTTTTGTTTGGCTCTGAAAGATTGTATTAAATTATATAAATTGTGTTGTATTCGTTGAAGTTCAAACTGGTTCACAATTCTAGGAAAATACATATTACGAGAGAACTAAAATGGTTTATCTGGTGAAAACACGCATGGAAAGAATCTCTAGGCCTCATTTGACATTTTCATTTTGAAGTTCTAGCATATTTACATACCATTCGTCTATGAATGAAATCTGGCCGACATGGGTATTGCAAATGGCATAGAATTATGAACCCCAGTCAGTACGTAGATACTGAAAGCAGCGAAGGATTGTAAGAACCATTTACTTTCACTCATCCATATTTGCACTGAGGCAGACAATATTTTGTTTCCAATTCTCTTACCTCGCACACTCGAGCCTTTCCTGTGTCTCCTCAAGGCGTTTTTACTTGGGTTTCTGGCTGTTCACTTCAGCCCTCTTGCATAAAGGGATTCCATGCATTTACTACCCTTTTGGTGAACAACTTCCTGGTCTTACTACTGAGCCTTCCCAAGTCTTATTCAGTGACCCCTTGCTGCAGTCACTCCTTTGCTAAAATACACTTGCTCTCTTCGCTCTGCTTTTACCACTTGAGCACACAACTATCAAGCCGACTCCTCTCCACCTCAACTCGCAGACTTTATAAATGAAATGCCTTGAATGACCTACGATAGCCAGCCCACGCCTTATCCCATCTTGGTAGCCACCTTTGAGATATCACCGTACTTGGACAGATGGAGGCTCAAGAACTGTACGTAATATGTTAGAGAATGCATTGGCTTGCCAAGGACAAGGCCAGTTGCTGCATTCCCCTTAATAGGGACAACATATTGGCAGCTACGTACATTAAGTCTACACGTTTTTTGACAGACGCCCAATATTTTGTGGAATTCAGAAGCAGGGTGCTCGATAGACAGTTGTTTTTGAGTGTTCGCACTTTGCGGGTATGCCGGAGATATAGCCTTTTGCCTTCTTGACTGAAAGGCAGATCTGGAGGCATCAGAGATACAAGACAAGAAAGGTTACCGGATCCCCACATTGTTGATGAATGTGAATCATTCTTCAGATCAGAAAGAAACAGGCCACAGCTTCCTAACTCCTTTCAGTTCAGCCACAGACCCATATTTTTTCAATAAAAGACTCCACTACATTACCAAATCATTCACTCGAGATGGATTGCTTAATCTATGGGAATGCTGATCATTCTTCGGCCTAAAAGAGGAAACATGTTAGTTACAAACGATTACGGCCCACTCTACAAATGCAAAAGGCTAGCCAGACAAAGATCACTGATCACAAATTATGGGATCACGATTTTTGTATTGAGGATCTGTGGATCAGTATGAGATGTAACTTATTATCGCGGTTAGTCTCCTAGTACAACACAGTTCTGCAGTGATCTGTGTTTGGTTAGGGCCACGAAAGAGTGTGTGAAATGACTGGCCAGGCAAAAGGTCTTGACCCCTACAAACTCCTATGTTTTTTGTATTTCACATACATTTTGCATGTCGTTTTGGACCCCAGTGAAAACACCACCACAATAACACATGGGGGTTTAGAAAGGACAAGTTATTCTAAAAGGGAAAATATTTTCCATCTGGGGAAAAACTGAAAAATAATGTTTGTTGTGCAACTGCACAGATTTGACAAACTGAGTCATGCTGTCTGCTTTGTAATTCTAGTGGAAGAGGATTACCCAGGCCCTAAAATCACCTTTCTAAGTCAAAGTTAAATCATGATCAAATCATGGTTGCCCACTTAGGGGGCGTGGCTTGATCAGCCACAATGGCAGATGATTCTTGAGCTTGCCTCTGCCCCAAGGCCAGTAATCCACATTATTTTACCCCATCACTATGGGCCTTTCCTGCTCTGTCTGGGGGAGACTCAGACATCTGAACCTGTGGGCCCGTCAGAGCAGCTTACTTGGTCGTGAGGCCCAGCCGCAGGGGCAGCCTTTTTTATTCACCTCTCCTCCTACTGCATCTAACCGAGCTTGACTGTCTAGTCACAGTGTGTGCTTGTGATTGGTGGCATATATTGCCCCACCAGAAGCATTAGCCTACCTGCAACTTGTTGGCCCTGTGGGGATGAAGCGGCTGCAGGCCTGAAATCCGTGGACTCCTACTGGTGGGGATGTTCCCAGGGAGAGCAGCAGTGCTTCTGCGTGGGCTTGTTGCCTCTGCCCCTGGCTTATTGTAGCCGGGAAACGACCTTAACAACGCGGTCAAAACACCGCAGTACATTTAGATCACTGCTTTTACAACGCAAGTCGTTACCACGACTTGCACTGGAGGGCGCTCTAGACTAAGGAATAGTGTGATTTACTATTCCAACACCTTCCCTTCTGTACGTAGGCTGGAGTTGGAATAGTAAATCATACTATTCTAAGTCAACGCCCTACAGCGCAAGTCGTGGTAACGACTTGCGTTGTAAACTATCGATGTAATGTACCGCGATCTAAATGATCGCGTTGTTACATCATACATCCATTGTAGCCTCACAGGGCCTCAGAACTCCTTTGAGTGGCCTGTCCTCCTTGCCTCTTTCCACGCCCTGACTCAGTATTGCACTCACTTTCCTGGGCCATAAGCGGACTTGGGGTCGGAAGCCTTAGGGTTCCCCCGTACCATCTGCCAGTCAATGTGTGAGCTCCTGGATTTGACATGTGACAGGATGGGAGTGGGTGGTGGGGTGGCTGTGGGCCCTCCTGCATCCTGCCGCCCATGGACTCCAGCAGCCGGGACATTCTTCGGGAGTGCTGCAACTCTACTGAAAAGTCCTCCCTCCTTGACCTCCAACAGGGCCTTGGGCCTTACTTGTGCAGACCCAACAATGGTGTGACCCAAGGTCCTAGTCCTCTCATTGGCTACCCTACCGGCCCGCCCTATCTCACGGTTTATCTGGAGATCTGTGCACAGAGTGCCTCTGGCCATTTAAGGGGACTTGGTGTCTGCAGAGACATAAGAAAGCACATTGAATGCCCCACCCATCATTTTCCAGTATGCAGTACAAATTCTCCAAAAGCCATACCATGGGGGGACAAGACATCCCGCTCTGAAGCCCCTCAACGCGAGAGTGTATCTTGTGCCCAACGGTGAATTTTGTGGCAACTTCCTCTCCGGACATCTCTGTGACCATCCTGGGAGCCATACACTCCTCACACACACACCTATCAAAGCAAAGGTAGATGCATTGCTGTGGATGTTTCCTTACTACGTGCAGACCACAAGAAACTAGCCGAGTGTGTTTCTGAAGTGGAAACCAGAGTAACAGAAATCACTCCTCCTGTTCAACATCACCTGTATCAACTTTAAAGCTCACAGAGCGCCTACACTTCTTATGGGGCAAAGCCAAAGATGCAGATGGCCATTTCAGGCCGAACAAGCCGAGGATTGTGGACCTTCTGGAACGCGCCAACCAAGTGTCTTTTATAGAACAATGGCTTAAGTACTTAATGCCTTCCCATAAGCTCACCCCATTCTTTTCGAGGGAGCGCTCTCATTGAGTTCCCGGGTGCCAACTTCCTTCGGGCGCCCCACTGCAACACTTGGTGGCCCGACTTCTTCATTACCATGACAGGGATGAAGTGCATTAGAGTGGATCGACTTCCAGGACGCATGGACTTTGAAAACCATCACATTTTACTTTTCCCAGACTACACTTTAGTTGTCCAGCGTCCTGGTGGTCAAGAGGTGGTCCTTAAATACTCTCTTCTGTTTCCTGCTAAACTCAAACATGGGGCGCACAACAAAACTCACTTATTTACTGACCTGGGGAGGCCTGGGAGGAGAGCAATGAGCCTGCTTCCCACCATGCGGCTCACCAACTGGGCCCGACCTGCTCTTTTAACTGCTGCCACCATCACCGGAGCCTGATGGGACTGAGGTTGCCCCCCTTCTACTTTGGCTCCTTTACCTGAGCAAGCTCATACCAGCAGACACTAGGCTCTGATGGTGGCATCCACGTTCCGTTGCCCTTTCCTAATGATCTAGTAAGCTCTCCTCATGTCCAAGCTAATTCAGCTCCTCTCCAATCTCCGATCCCACACAAACCCCATTGCATCCCACTATTTTTTGTATCAACTTTAATGTCCTTGGCACAAATGTTCCTGGGCTGGCATCTTGTTTCTACTATTCTAGGTAACCTAACCGAGACCACCCTCCTCTCTTTTTCGATGTTACGTATGTTTTTGCAAAAGTTTGGGTGGTAAGCTATTTATTGGCTGTATGGTTTGGTTGTGCCGCTGGGCTCCCTGTTGTCATCCCCTTCTTGCACCTTTTTCCCTAAAGTCCTAATGAGCGAGTGGCAATATGTTGCCTATGAATCGGATGTAGCCTCCTCCCCCGACCACCTCTACATGGTGCTGTTAGAGCCCCCTAAAAATCTTTTTAATTAACAGAACACTGGCTACTGTCTTATTTCCTGGAACATCCAGGGAATGCATACCCCAGCTCACCGTCACAAAATACAATAATTTCTTTCTTGAAAACGGGCACAAATCTCTTTCCTACAAGAAACCCACATGGCTCCAGAGGAAAGCCCCACCTTCAGAGGCACTGGCACATCGAACTATTCAGCCTATGCCCACGGTGCCACAATCTGGATCCGGGAAAGTGACCTATTCTCGATTTCCATCCTGGTTGCAGATCTTGAGGGCAGATTTGTGCTTGTTGAGAGTATACTAGAGGGTATGCCCCTATTACTGGGCAAAAACAACAGTTGATGGACAGAATGCAGAACAATGTCATACATTCACCCCAGTACAGAGATCTGGGCCTAAATCCATCGTTTTTTTGCTCACCATGCCATTCCAGTTTGAACCCAGCCATATGCAAATCAGTCTTGACCCTGTGCCTCATGGGAACAGTCCAGCCCGAACTGCCAAGCCAGGTCCTCCCTGGACTGGAAACAAGCATCCTAGGACCGGTTTCGGGGTTTCACCCTCTTCAGCCAGGATAGCTTGATCCAGTGGCATGGAGAGAACGGGACCCACGTCTGGGCATACCCGTCCCACTCGGGGTGAAAAATGCAAAAACAACAGTTGATGGACAGAATGCAGAACAATGTCATACATTCACCCCAGTACAGAGATCTGGGCCTAAATCCATCGTTTTTTGCTCACCATGCCATTCCAGTTTGAACCCAGCCATATGCAAATCAGTCTTGACCCTGTGCCTCATGGGAACAGTCCAGCCCGAACTGCCAAGCCAGGTCCTCCCTGGACTGGAAACAAGCATCCTAGGACCGGTTTCAGGGTTTCACCCCTCTTCAGCCAGGATAGCTTGATTCCAGTGGCATGGAGAGCACGGGAGCCACGTCTGGGCATACCCGTCCCACTCGGGGTGACAAATGCAAAAACAACAGTTGATGGACAGAATGCAGAACAATGTCATACATTCACCCCAGTACAGAGATCTGGGCCTAAATCCATCGTTTTTTGCTCACCATGCCATTCCAGTTTGAACCCAGCCATATGCAAATCAGTCTTGACCCTGTGCCTCATGGGAACAGTGCAGCCCGAACTGCCAAGCCAGGTCCTCCCTGGACTGGAAACAAGCATCCTAGGACCGGTTTCGGGGTTTCACCCTCTTCAGCCAGGATAGCTTGATTCCAGTGGCATGGAGAACACGGGACCCACGTCTGGGCATACCCGTCCCACTCGGGGTGACAAATGCAAAAACAACAGTTGATGGACAGAATGCAGAACAATGTCATACATTCACCCCAGTACAGAGATCTGGGCCTAAATCCATCGTTTTTTGCTCACCATGCCATTCCAGTTTGAACCCAGCCATATGCAAATCAGTCTTGACCCTGTGCCTCATGGGAACAGTCCAGCCCGAACTGCCAAGCCAGGTCCTCCCTGGACTGGAAACAAGCATCCTAGGACAGGTTTCGGGGTTTCACCCTCTTCAGCCAGGATAGCTTGATTCCAGTGGCATGGAGAGCACGGGACCCACGTCTGGGCATACCCGTCCCACTCGGGGTGACAAATGCAAAAACAACAGTTGATGGACAGAATGCAGAACAATGTCATACATTCACCCCAGTACAGAGATCTGGGCCTAAATCCATCGTTTTTGCTCACCATGCCATTCCAGTTTGAACCCAGCCATATGCAAATCAGTCTTGACCCTGTGCCTCATGGGAACAGTACAGCCCGAACTGCCAAGCCAGGTCCTCCCTGGACTGGAAACAAGCATCCTAGGACCGGTTTCGGGGTTTCACCCCTCTTCAGCCAGGATAGCTTGATTCCAGTGGCATGGAGAGCACGGGACCCACGTCTGGGCATACCCGTCCCACTCGGGGTGACAAATGCAAAAACAACAGTTGATGGACAGAATGCAGAACAATGTCATACATTCACCCCAGTACAGAGATCTGGGCCTAAATCCATCGGTTTTTGCTCACCATGCCATTCCAGTTTGAACTCAGCCATATGCAAATCAGTCTTGACCCTGTGCCTCATGGGAACAGTCCAGCCGAACTGCCAAGCCAGGTCCTCCCTGGACTGGAAACAAGCATCCTAGGACCGGTTTCGGGGTTTCACCCCTCTTCAGCCAGGATAGCTTGATTCCAGTGGCATGGAGAGCACGGGACCCACGTCTGGGCATACCCGTCCCACTCGGGGTGACAAATGCAAAAACAACAGTTGATGGACAGAATGCAGAACAATGTCATACATTCACCCCAGTACAGAGATCTGGGCCTAAATCCATCGTTTTTTGCTCACCATGCCATTCCAGTTTGAACCCAGCCATATGCAAATCAGTCTTGACCCTGTGCCTCATGGGAACAGTCCAGCCCGAACTGCCAAGCCAGGTCCTCCCTGGACTGGAAACAAGCATCCTAGGACCGGTTTCGGGGTTTCACCCCTCTTCAGCCAGGATAGCTTGATTCCAGTGGCATGGAAAGCACGGGACCCACGTCTGGGCATACCCGTCCCACTCGGGGTGACAAATGCAAAAACAACAGTTGATGGACAGAATGCAGAACAATGTCATACATTCACCCCAGTACAGAGATCTGGGCCTAAATCCATCGTTTTTTTGCTCACCATGCCATTCCAGTTTGAACCCAGCCATATGCAAATCAGTCTTGACCCTGTGCCTCATGGGAACAGTCCAAACCGAACTGCCAAGCCAGGTCCTCCCTGGACTGGAAACAAGCATCCTAGGACCGGTTTCGGGGTTTCACCCCTCTTCAGCCAGGATAGCTTGATTCCAGTGGCATGGAGAGCACGGGACCCACGTCTGGGCATACCCATCCCACTCGGGGTAACAAATGCAAAAACAACAGTTGATGGACAGAATGCAGAACAATGTCATACATTCACCCCAGTACAGAGATCTGGGCCTAAATCCATCGTTTTTGCTCACCATGCCATTCCAGTTTGAACCCAGCCATATGCAAATCAGTCTTGACCCTGTGCCTCATGGGAACAGTCCAGCCCGAACTGCCAAGCCAGGTCCTCCCTGGACTGGAAACAAGCATCCTAGGACCGGTTTCGGGGTTTCACCCCTCTTCAGCCAGGATAGCTTGATTCCAGTGGCATGGAAAGCACGGGACCCACGTCTGGGCATACCCGTCCCACTCGGGGTGACAAATGCAAAAACAACAGTTGATGGACAGAATGCAGAACAATGTCATACATTCACCCCAGTACAGAGATCTGGGCCTAAATCCATCGTTTTTTGCTCACCATGCCATTCCAGTTCCTATTACTGGGCAGCATTTACGCCCACAAATCTGATCAATACGTGTTTCTAATGCACCTCTTAGGACATCTTGCGTCCTGGACTCATCTACTGTAAGTCCTTGGTGGGGGGGGGCTTTAATGCAGTCCTAGGCACCAGTCTGGCTAGATCTCTCCTTGGCGAAGTGATCTGGGGTGCGGATAGACAGAGGGTAGCTCTTACAAAATGTTGTCACCCAAACAATGAGGGTGGTTTTGGTGCTCCACATCTAGAGTTTTACTATCTCACGGCCCAAGTTTAATGGTTGAAGAGGTGGCTTTCAGGCCTCTCTCTTGAAAAGACATCTACTTGCTCACCACTGCTGAAACACAAAAATCTGAACATATGATTACTCTTGGATCGTGGCGATCCCATTTCCAACCTTGTCGTCTCAGGATGCTCTGTACTGTTACTTGCATGCTTTGCACCTGACTAAGAAATTCACCCCATATGCACTGCCAATTTTCTTGCTGGGTCTCCCTACACCTACCGGAACTACCATGACCTCTCTTACTCACTGGCACAAGTCTAATCTTCTGACAATGGTTGGCCTATTTGGTGAGGACCACTTGCTCCCCTTTCCAGAGCTCACAGACACTTACAAGCTCCGTCTGGGTCAATTCTTACTCTGCAATACTCTCCATTGTGCCCTGCAGTGGCTTTGGCACATCTCAGATTCCATCTGCGAACCTCACTTGATCATCGAAGTGTTGTATACCATACCATGGGTCTAGAACTCAGACACATCTCATGGTTCTATAGAACTCTTCTCCCCTTGGCATCCCTATGCTAGGTTACCTTAGAGAGTGGTGGGAGGATGAGGCAGGTAGAGTCTTTCATGATAAGGAATGATCTCTCACTCTAGAGGTCTCCCAGCTTATATCTAAAAATGTCAAATTTAAATGAATACAGTACTTTGTACTCCACAGAGCCTACCTAACAGCGCTCGACTTGCAAAAATACTTTCTGCAGGCGGCATCTATGCATCTCAGACGTTCAACCGAAAATGCTGGCCTCATGCGTATGCAATGGAGCTGTCCCCTCCACAACCTCTTTTGGACTTACAACACAAAACCTGCTTACATCCATCATATGCAAACCTATCTCTTAGATTGGCCTTCTGTAGCACTAGACATGTACAAAAGGCCCAAGAAAGACAGGTCTGGTTCTCGTTTAGCCAATTTTGTGCTCCTTCTGGCAAAACGAGCGATAACTCTGCAATGGAAGTCCAAGTTTACCTCTTTCACTACATCTTGGTTCTCAACTCTCTTAAAATGGGCTAAATGTGGGGAGTTCTGCATTGAGGAGAAAACATCCATAAACACCCTTTGGCAGCAACTTTGAACTCCCTCCTTGAGCACCTGAAAAGGATGGTTGCCAAAATCCCCCCACCTTGATTTCTCTCCCTTCCCACCGACACTTTTGAAACACTGATCCTCACTAGTTATCAGTCGAATCATCACACATCAAGCCATTAGTTACCGCCACTCCACTCTCTAGGCACTTTATCCCATTACCCTTTCCATGCCCTTCATTCTCCCTCCCCCCAGTCAGTAGTTGTCCCTTCCATCCCCTTCCCCCCCTCCCAGTTACTATCCCAGTTTTCAAAATGGTTATAATGATTAACATGTATTATTATGTCTCAAATGTTACTGGGCAAAAATATTACGATGGTTGAGGCGCATCATTTAGTATCCAACATCTTTCAATATTCTAATGAGATTCCAACTTTAACATTACCCACTTTTAAAGCATACCATATGAATGCTTATATGTGCCTCGGTTTAATGTGATAATGTCCACCGTTATATCGCTTTGAAGAAACCTACATAATCAAATAAAGCTTGTTTGGAAGGAAAAAATAGCTGCCAAAGTACGAATCGTGGTTTATCCATATGCAGACGCTCTCTCTCTCTCTGTCTGACTGGTCTCACAATTTCACCTTTAGGAGGTTTAAACAAAGAACAAACTCAGCAGTGTTGAATTTCTATGATAGATAATACGTTAAAACACTCCGGCACCGTAAGCTATACCCCTGCTAGTATTAAACTCACCACTTGATTATTGGTCTTCTTTCCCTTAGAAGAAGAAACAAGCATTGGCATAGCCAATAGGTCTCGCCTTTGGGACCTTATAAGTGTTTAGCCATGCAACAGTTGATGTTGTTGCACCAAGGATATTGTGCTGGATAACTAAACACTTATAAGGTCCCAAAGGCGAGACCTATTGGCTATGCCAATGCTTGTTTTCTCTGTCTTTGAAGGACTTGAAAGTCAGCAATGGTGTTCTCTATGAGGCTGGACACCTATTTTGAGCGTTTGTCATCTCCCTTTCAGCGTGGAGTAGATCCCTGTTTTATCCCTGCGCAGCCAGGCCAGACACGCATTTACACATCGGGTGATGCTCAGGCGCTTGAAAGATGTGTGGAACCACTTGTTTATTGGCTGTAATCACCACTAGTTGAGAGCAATATCGGCCCATAATGTCCTTATAAAATAGAACGCCTTCTGCATTGCCATCGTCTTAAACTTAATCCCGGCCCATGCATTTTTTAATGGCAGCTCACTGCCTTTTGCTGATTATTGCTGAATAGTCCTGTTAGTTTTCAGCGTTGAAACGTGGCTCTGTGAAATCAGATCACATGGAGTGAGATAGCTGTCTAGCTCATTTCCTGCCCTACTGCGTCTATTTTGCTGGTAGTGCACAGTGACTTCACACACTATAATGGTATGGTGTTAGCATTTATATAGTGTTTATTACCCCTGGTGAATGGTTCTATTACCCTCACTCTGGGGCGCGCAGGGTGTCAATACGCGAGAGTACACTGCTCGGGTGTTTGCTTTTAGCTTCTAGTACACTATGGGGCATATAAGCAAGACCCACGTTAAAATTATCGCCGTTTTAGCAGCAGGAAACTGCCGCTAAAACGGCGATAATGGGTTTGCTAATATGCGTTATAGAATTCCAATAGAAGCCCAGGTTAGATATCCTGCACATCTAACCTGGGCTTCTATTGGAATTCTATAACGCATATTAGCAAGCCCATTATCGCCATTTTAGCGGCAGTTTCCTGCCGCTAAAACGGCGATAATTTTAACGTGGGTCTTGCTAATATGCCCCTATGTTTTAACAGTATGGAACATGGTTCTCTTCCCTGCACTTTAGGGCCTGACATCGTCTGTACGAGATGGCACATGGCCCGGCTCTCAGATTTGGGGAGTAGATCGAGGATTACCCCTTTTTAGTTTGGTGTGTACCAAGCAAAACATCAAAACAAAGTTATAGTAAAAAATCATTGTGTCTTTTATTTACTTTGTTGTTGTCAGCCTAAGACAGCCATCTCTCAAAGATGTTTAACAATCAAACACCTTCCCCTTGCTTGGATGGATTTAGTCAGCGGACAGTAAACAATTGTAAAATGCCAAAGGATTATGTTCTACACCAAATATGAAAACGTGAATAAATTAAAGGAAGACAAAAAGAGATAGTGGGCAGAAATTTGTATAAATACCTCACACATTTTAATTTTTGCAGCTTTTTAAAATATAGAGCAAACTCGCCCCAAGGTTTTTGGAGCGCTATTTATGCACACCAGTTGCATTACACAAGCTCACCTTTATTTTGTTTTTGTAGGCAGGGGAGATTAAGTGAATCATCCAGAATCACAGGATGGGGAGCCTGTGGTACTGCACCCTTACCCTGCTTCATGTACGTTAGAACGGTAAATGTTACTGTACCCACAGTAATGTGCTGCATAGGTAAATACATATAAGGCCCCAAACGCGAAACCGATTGCATTGCAAATGCTTGTTTTTTTATGCATCTTATTTTCCTTTAAGGAAAATGGGCTGCATTTAAAAAAAATATTTGCTTTGTTTAAAAGCAATTACAAACCTTAGCAGGCCACCATCCCTGTGTTGGTAGCGATTTATGGTGGGTCCCAATTTATGACTTACCTCATTAATAGTCATGAGGTAGGTCGAATTGCAATCCACTATGAACCAGGTTATTGCAAACTGACCTCTTACTAGACAGGCTGGTTCGCAAAAACAGAATGAATTTGATGAAAGTCAGTCTGCATTTACTGACTTCGGGGCATATTATCAAGAAACGGCGTTAAAATTATCGCCGTTTTAGCGGCGATAATGGGCTTGATAATATGCCCTTGAGAATTCCAATAGAAGCCCATGTTCTGGTGTCAACATGGGCTTCTATTAGAATTCTCAGAACATATTATCAAGCCCATTATCGCCGCTTTAGCGGCAGTTTTCTGCCGCTAAAGCGGCGATAATTTTAACGCCGTTCTTGATAATATGCCCCTTCATTCTTTATACATCTGGCCCACGCTTCTTTGGAAGACGCTCCCTGGATGGAGATTATTTAGGACTTCCGTTTGCAGTAGAGCGCAGTTCGAATAAATGTTTCTAAATGCGTCTTAAAGTGGAGGTGACTCTACTGCTGCTGAGCAGTACCCGGACACTCAGCCACGTTGATGCTGTGTTTTCTTTTCTCTCTCTCTGCATGCTCATAAATCGAAGAGCTTTCATGTTATTAACCCACGGGTGGAAGCACTGCATGTCAGAAAGAACCGAGGACGTACAACAAAAATCTCCTGGCTTGATCGAGTGCTGACTAAAGACAATGGGATTTTTAGCTAACATTTTATGAATTCATTGCTTAATTCGAGAATAAAGAAAGACTACGGAATCGATAAGCATTTAAATTGCATATTCAGGGCTGCAAACCAGACCTAACAAATGCCATAGTGCTATGAATGAGTTAGGTTTTGCATTATTCAATACAGAGAGTAACAATTTAAGGGGACAATAAACATGCACACAGAGTTGATAGCATATTGTTTTAAAAGTGCGATTCCAAAAATATTAGCGAAACAGCTTTGCCAACAATATTATGTTATGATCTTTATTTAGTGCTGTAAGGTGAAATACGTTTCGAATGTTTTTGGGACAGAATGTTGATTAGCTTAGATTAAAATGGAATTCAGTCTTACTCATGCTGTAACCTGTTTAATTAGTACATTCATGCCTTATGCGCGTGATTATTTGAAAGCGAGATCTTGGTGCAGTGTGCAAGCTGCAGTGTAAAATGAGTCCTGCAAGCTGCCAACCTTGGGGGCATATCTACAACAACTTGCGATAAATATCGCTAACCGCGCTTAGCGCGGTGTTATTTATCGCCAGCTATCGCTGGATTTTATCGCCCGGTTAGCGCGTTATTAACAACGCTTATCACCAGGGCGATAAAAAATCCAGCGATAACAGCGTTTTGGGGGATATCGCTGGAAATCCAGCGATATAACTACAGAGATAGGGAAATCCTTGTAGATACGCCATGGTGGACTTAGCCTGACGATCCACCTCCCATTAAGGGGATGGCTAAGTCAGGATTTTAGGAAGTGTTAGAATCCGGCGAAAAGCGGGCTTAGCGTGACTTTTTACATCGTTAAGAGGTTGCGGGGCCGCATTGTTAATATCGTGATGTCCAGTTAGCGACCTTTTCCGTGATGTTTCCAGACGGAACGCCTACTTTGCATCTCATTAGCGATGTATATCGCTAGAATGCGTAGCATCACTGAAATGGCTGCTAACATGCGCTAATGCATGTTAGCGCCGCATTGTTAATAGGGCAATGGGATTTTTGCCGCTTTAGTGGCAAAAAGTGCTGCTAAAGCGGCGATAATGCCCTTGATAATATGCCCCCTAGTTACCTAGATCATGCTATCGCGGCTATGGCCGCACTTATCAGACGAGGTCATGTATCATCATTTGGTGCCACCGTCTGCCCAGGAGGGGAGGACAACTACAGAAGCGATACAGCGGTGCTGGCAGTGCCGAATTGTCTGTGGTTGTGCAATTGAACAGTTTGCAAGGAGATTTGGCAGCGGCTCGTGCCACATTTCGGGGCTTATTTACAAGGCCCTTGTGCCACTTTTGCGTCATTTTTAACATGGGAAAAGTTACGCAAAAGTGGCGCAAGGGGCTTGTAAATCTGCCCCTTCGTTTGGAACTGGCTGGCACTGGATGACAGGAGAAGGGACTGGGTGAGCTTGTTGTTCTGGCCTGAGTGAAGGTTGGGCTTTTGATTGTGTGTCCAGGTACATGAAATGGAAGTAGAAGGTAATTTCCCTGATTTGAGCAAGATGTTGTGCCCTTCCTTACCTAGGCTTCCATCAGACAGCACCAGCCACCATCGCATTGGTGTTTTCGTGTGTTGACTGCGCCAACGATCTTCACCTCATGTCCCTCTCTTTTTAAATTGTAGGTTCCATAGAATCCAGGACACAATAGCCAGATGGCTTCTTAACCTACACATCTAAGACCACATATCCCCTGAAATTCAGTCCTTACACTGTTTGCCTGTGGCTATATGTTTACATTTTAAAGATAAGTGTATCACACCTAAAACCCTCCTCGGTAATGAAACACTCTTGCCTTTCCATAGATTTGTCATCTATTGTTAAATAAGACAGCCCAGTTCTTGAATGAGACCTGTAACGACCATTCCTTCCTTCAGAAATTCTTGCTTGCTTGGAACTCTTTCGCCATCCAGATGACCAAACCCTGAATCGCCACTACTGTGAATCTTGAAGAGCACTAAAAACCTGGCTCTTGCCACTCACTTGATGTGCATGAAACAGATCACAGCTAAGAAAATAGTTTCTATTTTCTTGTGTGACAGTGGGTTTTCTCACATTTTTCTTCGACCACTCATGCACAGCTCCATGCTTTTTGCAACATTTGGAGCATTTTTTAGAGTCTCAATCACTGCTCCCAATACTTTCCAATAAAAGTACCTATTAAAAACTCCTTTTTGTATGATCAACCCCATTTTTTTCTCTGACTGGTATTAACGTTTTTTAAACTCTGCATACAAGGTTACTGCTCCCCAGTTCTCATGTATGTGCTCTGACTCTAAAACCCGATAACACTGGCTGTTCCCCAATTGGTATAGTTAGATTTCCAGTAAAGCCATATTATACAGCCCTCACCACCGAAGACACACTGAAGACAATGAAGTCAATCCACTCAGTGGCCCCCACGGACCCCTGCCCCCACCAAATCTTCAACAGAGCCACCGACACCATCGCACCCATGCTCCGCCACACCATCAACCGCTCCCTGGCGACCGCCTCATTCCCCGACGCCTGGAAACACGCCGAGGTCAACCCCCTCCTGAAGAAACCCTCGGCGGACCCCACCGACCTCAAAAACTACAGACCCATTTCCCTGCTCCCGTTCCCAGCGAAAGTCATCGAGAAAGCCATCAACAGCCAACTCGCCACATTCATCGAAGAGCACAACATCCTCGACTCCTCCCAATCCGGCTTCAGAAAAAACCACAGTAGGAAACCGACCTCCTCGCCGCAACAGACGACATCCGCAACCTACTGGACAAATAGAAACAGTAGCCCTCATCCTCCTCGACCTCTCAGCGGCGTTCAACACAGTCTCTCAATGCACCTTAATACGCAGACTCCACAACGCAGGAATCCAGGACAAGGCCCTCGACTGGATCCGATCCTTCCTCTCCGGCAGAACGCAGCGGGTCAGACTCCCCCCTTTCCTCTCTGACCGTACACCTCCCACCTGCAGAGTCCCCCAGGGCTCCTCCCTCAGCCTGGCGCTCTTCAACGTCTACATGGCTCCACTCGCCCCCATCGTCAGAACCTACGGACTCAACATTGTGTCATATGCAGACGACACCAAACTCATCCTCTCCCTATCCAACGAACCCAACACCGCCAGACACAACTTTCGAGAAGGCATGGAAGCCGTCGCCAAATGGATGAAAAACAGCTGCCTACAACTAAACACCAACAAAACAGAAGTACTCATCATGGGCCCAAACCCCGATGCCTGGAGCGACACCTGGTGGCCCCACGCCCTTGGAAACCCACCAACCCCCACGGACCACGCACGCAACCTGGGAATCATCCTGGACTCCGAGCTCAAAATGGACCGCCAGATCAACTCTGTCTCGTCTTCCTGCTTCCACACCCTCCGCCTCCTTCGTAAGACCTTCAAATGGATCCCCCTCGAACACAGAAAGACCGTCACTCACACCCTGGTCACCAGCAGACTCGACTACGGCAACGCGCTCTACGCCGGAATAAACAAAAACCTCACCCGCAACTACAGAACATCCAGAACGCCGCCGCAAGACTGGTCCTCAACCTGCCAAAACTCTGCCACATCTTGCAGCACCTGCGCACACTCCACTGGCTCCCCGTCGAGGCTAGAATCACCTTCAAGATACTCACCCACGCACACAAGGCCCTCCATGACACCGACCAGCATACCTGATCAGCCGACTCAAATTCCAAGCACCCCAAAGGACCCTACAATCAGCCCAGCTCTCCTACGCCGTGGTCCCCTGCACCAGAAAGACCAGATCGGGAGGCCGCTCCTTCTCCTTCCTCGCGGCCAAAGCCTGGAACAACCTTCCGCTCCACCTCAGACAGACAACATCGCTCCCCATATTCGCAAGAAACCTCAAAACCTGGCTCTTCGACAGACCCCCTCCTTGATGGACTGGAACCTGCACAACCCCTATCCCTAGCGCCTTGAGACCCTTACGGGTGAGTAGGCGCGCTCAACAAACGCCTGATTGATTGATACGGTGCAGGGAATATACCAACGGCTTGAAATAAATGTCATCATTAAATGTCATCTGTGGACTGAAGTGTTGTGTAGTTCCTATAGTACCCCTGCAGGACCTGTGCGTTTGGGTAACATAAACTGTGGGCTTGGTGTTAGACTGACTCTGTGCACCCCCACCATATATGTTAGCCGGATTTACATTAGCTAGCTCACAGTGCCACTAGAATCTCCTCTTATCGGGGAGAGATTAGTTTCTGGCAATCTTAGATCACGACAACCCTAATTCCTCAGAATCGTGGAAACAATGTACTACCTTTCGCTCAGTCACTCGTGCTTACTTATTCGGTTTGTCTCAGAGAGTTACACAGAATAAACAGTCTGGGCGTTTCAATAAGTATTTATTGAACAGTTGTTATTCTAGTGTAAAATATATGTGCTGCAGCAACCAGCAGACAATAGCAGAGATATATTATCAGCAGCACGATCAAAGTGAAAGGATAGAACAGTTCTACCATATTGCAATAATCATGAATACATGAATATAAAAGGCACTATGAAAGTGTGCGTACTCCTACGATGCCTAACTAGATGTACCTGAGTGTACCTAGCATAAGTGTACGTCTAAAAGCCTAAGAGCCAAGAATCCCTCTAGGATTTAGTCAAACCCCCATACCTGAATAGAGAGAGTGTGGGACCCCGTACTGGTCTCGAGTTGGACACCCCGCAAGGGCTGTGTTAGACCGCTGTCAGCTGGAGCGACTGCATGCAGGAGCCTCAGCGTCTCTGGTCAGTGT
This sequence comes from Calotriton arnoldi, assembly GCA_963921515.1. Lineage (NCBI taxonomy): Eukaryota > Metazoa > Chordata > Amphibia > Caudata > Salamandridae > Calotriton > Calotriton arnoldi. The sequence continues at coordinate 43,890 of CAWUFW010022742.1, read as the reverse complement.
GTCAGCATGGAAGTCTCGGTTCCCTCTATCTTACCATGGAAAGATGTGGTGTATTTATACCCTAAAGTGTCTCGTCCCTCAGTATGGTTTGTATTGGTCTTTGTTGGACATGAGGAAGACGTCAGGGGTGAACTTTGTACATACATATTATGCGGGAGATGTAGCTGGTGAATGCTCCTGCATAATTTATGAGTACATTGTAGGCCTGTGTTCTGGAAATACCTTGCAGTGTTCTAACCACAGACTAGCTAACGTTCAGCCCTCAGAGCTCGTTGTGTACGGTAAGGAACTAATGTAGGTGAAAGATCATGACTATATTAGGAGCCGTGACCATAATAGGGCATGTACGAGTATGACCATAATAGGGCATATATGAGTATGACCATAATAGGGCATATACGAGTATGACCATAATAGGGCATATACAAGTATTTCTACATTATGGCATATATGAACAGGTCTACATTAGGGCCTATATACGAAACATAACAGAAGCAGATATTGTGCCATTCACTAGGCTGACAAGGAAAGCATGGCTTCAGGCCTAGATATGTAGTCTGAATACTGCAGCTTTTAAACCTTTTAAAGAACAGAGAACAACAGCAACCACCTACATCCATAGGCCAGTGGAGAATAATAAATGTTTCAGAGGTGAGAGAAGGGAATGATAGAAGAGGGACAAATCATAAGACAGAAAAAGAGAAAGAAAGAGCTTGACAGCCAAAGATAGGGGTTGCCACACTTGGGTGCATTACATCTGCAACTGTGTCCTGCACAACATAGTTGAGCAAATTACTCCTCCGGGTGAACCGCCTGTGTGAGGAGGAGCACGCATAGGTATACTGGACACCTCAGTTCGACAAACTCGCTCGCTAGGAATCTAATGGTTGAGCCCCACGTTCTATCAAAGTGTGGTAGCATGCACATGACTCCTGCCATAAACTTTTCCATACACACAAGTTCCCACATTTTATGCAGCCAGTCCAAGTAGGTCAGAACTGCGCTTGTGCCCCACCGGGATAAAATAATCAGTTTGACTGCTCCCAGGGTCAAAGCGACAGCTCTTCAATAACAGGACAGTAGGGGGAAGGTCAGAGCATTGGGTAAGCCCAACAATATATAGGTTGGAAATATAGGCAGCTCAGTCTCACAAATACTATCGACGTCCGATAGGACAGCTGACCAAAACTGTTGGATTTCTGGCCAGCCCCACAATTAATATGTTAAGGTGCCTTCCTGCCCACATTGTCTCCAGCAATGTGTATCCCCACCTGCCTTCCACCCCGCAACCCTCACCGGAGTGTAATACCAATAATGGGCAATTTTGAGAAGCATTTCTTTACCAGCAGTACTTTATGAGGATGTCCTTGTTAAACGTATAATGTCCTGTCATTCCCTAATAGAGAATTCAAGCTCACATTCATTCTCCCACCTGCGCTTCGCTGAGGATTTAGCATGGCGTGAGGGTGCTGTGAGAAAGGTGTACATGTCTGAAAGCAGTCGTTTGTCAGAGTGGCGGGTGACAAACAATTTTTCGAACTCTGTCAGTAGGCGGCTAGCATCGGAGCGTATGTGAGGTTGTGTGACCCAATGTCTCAGGGCGATGTATTTAATGTAAAAAAGAGGACCCCCTGCTACTATTAATAGTTCTTAGGGCAAGGAAAATACAATTCTGAAAAATAACATCCCTAGGCAACAAATGGTCAAGTATATAACAAGACCTATTCCAACACACTCATGATATTACAGACTCAGTGTACGTAAAAGTCACATAAAAAACTTCATTTTATTGATACAATTTTATGTAGTGATGTCATAAAAAAGTTGTTTCACAAACATGAAAGGCTGGACAACAACAAAGCAACATACTTCCTACAGTAAATCAACACAAGTGTATACAATAGACAAACATGTATAAAGTGCAAAATAGACAATAGTTATAAATAGAATTATAACTAGACACTGAACAGAGACAATTAAATAGATCAAGGTTTACAAAAGTGGCTACATGGTAAATTTTCTTATTTTCTACGCGCCTTTACGGCGTGCTGGACGCCTTCTTCAGGAAAGCCACAATGATTCCTAAACAACAAAAAATACAACAATGTACACTGAGTCTTTTAAAAAATGTCTTAATGTTTACAACATACAAGCCTCTATTACTCCGTGTCTAAGATAAGGAAAAGACTGAACGGTGATCCCAGTAGGGATAGTAAAGAAAAGAGAGAAAAGCGGTGCTCCTCCACCGTGGTCAATAATTCCTGCATGGTACATAACTAGAGGAAATTGCTGGTGCACGAGGGTGAACATAGAAAGAAAGGTGTGGCAAGTATATTCCCAAGTAGATATAATAGTAAAAAGAAAAAGTATAATAGATATGAACCAGATTGAATCAATCTTGTGCTTACCATAGGAGGGCAGCAAGGACCAAATTGATGAAGATGACGATAGTTCAGTAGGTTATATATGTGGATTCTAAAGGAGACAACAAGGGTCTTATAAGTCTCATGAATGAAAGGGTAGTCAGACTCTACTTCATAATTGGAGGATGAGAAGATACGTGGAAAAGAAGTACCTCCACAAGGCTCACTCGGCACTTGAGCCCAAGATGCCGGAGATGAGCTCCCAGAACAGCAATGGACAGATGCTTCTATAGACTAAAAAAAAGGGACACAGCAATGAGTAGAAGGGTAATCATGTGATATAAAAATATAGTGCCGCAATGATTGCAATATGTCAGCGTATAAATGGATCACCTTTTTAGACTTGTGTTGGATAGAACATGATTTATATGTGGCACTTGAGCCCAAGTTGCTAAAGGATGAACTCCCAGAAGTGGAATGAACAGGTTCTTGTATAAACTGAAAGAACATCAAAAAGTAAGAAGGTGATCAAAGCGATCAAAGTACTTAATCGCATATAGATAGCAGTAGGTCAGCATATTAATGAATCAGCTGTTTGATCTTATGCTGGAATTTAAAATGATATATATGCAGCTTCTCAGGGAGTGGCTGGTGGATAGTTCCAGTGGACAAAATCACATCGCTGTATTTTCAGTTGAGTAGTCCTATGATGCCAATGACTATTTGTTGAGCTATATGGAGAATAAGAATAGATAAATAAAGACGACGGGATATCAATTGATATATTATGTAGTTAGCTTCTGTAGGCATAGCTGCCGAGGAGAATCAAAAGTCGATTGCTGCATTCATACATGGACTCCATGAAAAGCAACTGAATGCTAACCGCAAGTTAGTATGCTCTAATAGGTAAATTAATGGAAATGCAATAGAAAAAGGGTGGTGAGTCACTTACGGGTTGATGACAACAAACCCGTCAGGTATTCAGAGATAAAGGGGCAGCAGCAACCAAACTGGAAAACAATTACGCAGTGCGGTGGCATCACCGTGAGCGGCCGAGTTCCATAATAGGCAACTTTGATACTGACCAAGAGATAGTATACTGCAGTCTCAAGAGAATATATACGAAATCTAACTGTGCCAGTGCACATAGTTACAAATAGCAAGTGCAAGTCACTTACGTGAGGATAACAGCGATCCTGTCAGATAATCATAGATGATAAAGACAGCCATGAGAATGATTTAAAAATGGTGGCGCTACGCGATGACATCATGGTGTACAGTCACGTTCCGTGAGAAGCGACTGGAACGTTAACCACAAATTCGTATACTCTAGTCGGTAAAATAGACAAGAAGCAATAAAAAGATATGTAGTCATTGAAAACAGTTACATCCATAAGAAACAGATGAAGCACTAACTGAGGATTAATGTGCTCGGGTTAATACAGGAAATAAGCCAGGTGCAACCTCTGCCTATATCAGAAGAGCTACAGAAAAGATGTTTTGGAAACTCATGATAGTCACAGTGATGCAAATGAACTGCTGAATGGGACCAAGTCAGTGAAGCAAAATTGCCAGCAACTTCCCAGAAGGAGATCTACAATATACCGAGAGCATATAACTGCAATTGTGCACTAATATATATGTATGATTTTGCAAAACACATGAATGTAATGCAAGTGTAACAGTGGACAAAGCCAAATGAATGAAGTGAAATAATGATCAATTTCACAAAAAGGAGTCTACAGTGTAGTATGAACAAGAGGGTACAGATATTCACTAATGTATAGATATTTTACACTGCCAAAAGCATGAATATAATGGTAATGTTAAATCTATCTCATCACTAGAAGGAGGTAAGTAAAGGATACCACAGAGAGGATCACTAAATAACTTAAGACAATAAACTGGATCCCTTGACATTGTAATGTCATGATGTAACACTTGATGTATCTGGCAAAGGACTGCTTGGGCACACAAAGATCAGGTGGCTATTCGCCTATTCTGGAACAGGTCTTCAACATCGATCCACAGAAAGAATGATAATTAGGAATTGTATTGTATCGCATTCTCCCATGGTATTTAGTTGTTGAGTCCACGCTTATGAGTGTCCAAGACAAAAATCCAGAATACTTCTCTTTTCTTACGGATATCACTGCTTTTATTTTCATCAGTTATATCTATTTTTTTAATTATAAGCCATCTATTGTCATTAGTTGTGTGTTTCAGATCCATAAAAAGCTTCACCAACGGTGCATTTGTCTTGGAGGTACAAATTGCAGATCGATTTTCAGAGTGGCGAGTATTGAAGGAACGTGTTGTTTCTCCCACATAGCCCAGGCTGCATGGGCAAAGTAGGAGATACATCACATTTTTGGTTTTACAGTTAAAGAATTTTTTTGCTGTAATGGTGTATCCATTGTGGATAAATGTATCTCCTTCAATGGCTGTCGCATGTCTTACATTGCGAACATTTAAAGATTCCTCCAACTGGTGTCATCCCATCGATGGTTTTCTGAATAAAGGTACGCCCTCTATGAACCTCGACAGTACAACAATGTCTTTGATATTCTTGTTCCTCCGGTGAGCGAACAGAGGTTTCGGGAGTTTGTGTTCCTGATCAGTATTGCTCGACCGCTGTTATCCTCACGTAAGTGACTTGCACTTGCTATTTGTAACTATGTGAACTGTCACAGTTAGATTTCGCATATATTCTCTTGAGACTGCAGTATACTAACTCTTGGTCAGTATCAAAGTTGCCTATTACGGAACTCGGCCGCTCGCGGTGGTGCCACCGCGCAGCGTAATTGTTTTCCAGTTTGGTTGCTGCCGTCCCCTTTATCTCTGACTACCTGCTGGGTTTGTTGTCATCAACCCGTAAGTGACTCACCATCCTTTTTCTATTGCATTTCCATTAATTTACTCATTAGAGCATACTAACTTGCAGTTAGTGTTCCAGTTGCTTTTCATGGAACATGATTGTACGCGATGATGTTATCACCTAGTGCCACATTTTGTTTACATCTTTCCTGTGGCTGCCACCATCATTTATGACTATCTAATTGGACTGCTGTCACTCTCATGTAAGTGACTTGTTTCTGCTATTAATAGCTGCAGATACTGACACAGTTAGATACTGTTTTGGATTTAAATATATTATTTTGTGGCCAGGAACATGGTTGCTAGTTACTGAACATATCCGCTCACTATTTCACTCTATTTATTTGGCTTCGTCCATTACTACATCTGTGTAAATTACATATACTAGTTATCTAGAGCCACATACATCTTTAAATCTTTATTGCCTTAAGGATAAAGACACATGGAAAACTTAGCTCCATAATGATGGAGCCATGTTTTATATGAAAGAATTTGGCTATTATTATTAGTCCATGTATGAATGCAGCAATCGACTTTTTGATTCTCTCGGCAGCTATGCCTACGGAAGCTAACTACATAATATATCAATTGATAACCTGTTGTTTTTATTTATCTATTCTTATTCTCCATATAGCGCGACATATAGTCATTGGCACCATAGGACTACTCTACTGAAAATACACTGATGCGATTTTGTCTACTGGAACTATCCACCAGCCACTCCCTGAGAAGCGCATATATATCATTTTAAATTCCAGCAGAAGATCATACAGGTGATTCATTAATATGCTGACCTACTGCTATCTATATGCGATTAAGTCCTTAGATCTATGATCTATGATCATCTTCTTACTTTTTGATGTTCTTTCAGTTGATACAAGAACCTGTTCATTCCAGTTCTGGGAGTTCATCCTTTGGCAACTTGGGCTCAAGTGCCACATATAAATCATGTTCTATCCAACACAAGACTAAAAAGCTGATCCATTTATACGCTGACATATTGCAATTATTGTGGCACTATATTTTTATATCACAATGATTACCCTTCTACTCAATGCTGTGTCCCTTTTTTTTAGTCTATAGAAGCATCTGTCCATTGCAGTTCTGGGAGCTCATCTCCGGCATCTTGGGCTCAAGTGCCGAGTGAGCCTTGTGGAGGTACTTCTTTTCCACGTATCTTCTCATCCTCCAATTATGAAGTAGAGTCTATCTGACTACCCTTTCATTCGCGAGACTTATAAGACCCTTGTTGTCTCCTTTAGAATCCACATATATTACCTATTGAAGTATTGTCATCTTCATCAATTTAGTCCTTGCTGCCCTCCTATGGTAAGCACAAGATTGATTCAATCTGGTTCATATCTATTATACTTTTTCTTTTTACTATTATATCTACTTGGGAATATACTTGGCACACCTTTCTTTCTATGTTCACGCTCATGCACAAGCAATTTCCTCTAGTTATGTACCATACAGGAGTTGTTGACCACGGGGCAGGAGCTCAGCTTTTCTCTCTTTCTTTACTATCCCTACTGGGATCACCGTTCAGTCTTTTCCTTATCTTAGACACGGAGTAATAGAGGCTTGTATGTTGTAAATATTAAGACGTTTTTTCAAAGACTCAGTGTACATTGATGTATATTTGTTGGTTAGGAATCATTGTGGCTTTCCTGAAGAAGGCGTCCAGCACGCTGAAACGCGCGTAGAAAATAAGAAAATTTACAATTTAGCCACTTTTGTAAACCTTGATGTGTTTAATTGTCTCTGTTCAGTGTCTAGTTATAATTCTATTTATAACTATTGTCTATTTTGCACTTTATACATTGTATTCACTTGTGTTGATTTACTTTAGGAAGTATGTTGCTTTGTTGTTGTCCAGCCTTTCATGTTTGTGAAACAACTTTTTTATGACATTACTACATAAAATTGTATCAATAAAATTAAGTTTTTTATGTGAATTTTACGTACACTGAGTCTGTAATATCATGAGTGTGTTGGAATAGGTCTTGTTATATACTTGACCATTCGTCACCTAGGGATGTTATTTTTCAGGGCGATGTATTGCTAGTGGATATCAGGGGGTAATCCATACCCAGACCAAAGCTGTGGAAAGTCCTTCACTGCGTTCTCATCAAAAAGGTCTCCTAGTCTCTTGCAGTTGGCTTCTTGCCATTTGACATAGCTGTACCCAGTCGCCGCCAGAGGGAATTCCGGATGACCTATAAAAGGGGTCAGAGGAGATGTTGGTGTGGAGAGGCGTCTCTTTTCTTACAACTTGTCCCAAGCCCCCACTGTCGCCCTAGTTATGGGTGAGATATATACTCCAATAGGTCAGAATTTCTTTGGAAGCCAAGGCACCTACCACAAATGAATCCCGGCGACGAGCGATCAATGAAACACCAGTCTTTCTCTGATGCCGTTCTGTACCATTCTATCATGTAGCGAAGCTGGGCCGCCTGATAATATCTTTCCAAGTGAAGAACCCCCAATCCTTTTGATTAGGATACATGTGTCTAGGGGCCGTGCGAGCTTTCTTCCATATGAAATCACCTATAAAATGTTGTAGTTTGGATAACACCAAGGCAGGGGGTTGTGAGGGCAGCATCTGCATGACATATAAAATCCGGATGAGTAAGGTCAATTCAACCGCCACCAATCTACTGAGCCAGAACAATGTGTACTCTTTCCAATTCGAGAGTTCCAATCTCGTCATGGTAAGAAGGGTGGCATAGTTTTCTTGTGCTGCACGCTCATGTGTGGAGAAGATCAGAAAGGCTCAGGTATGTCACCCCATGGGGGCCTACTGAAAGGAGAACATGCCCGACAGTCGTAACTGGTCTGCCCTGGTGATCGTCAGGCTAAGGGCCTGTGCTTTCTGCAGGTTCGCTTTGAAGACTGACACCTTGCCAAAGTCTGCCATTTCACGTCAAAGGGGGGGCAGGGATGTGAATGGTTGCAGCAGAATCAATAGCACGTCGTCTGCGTAAAGCGATATTTTGTGTTCTCTGTCTCCCATGTGTATCCCAGTGATATCAGCGTGTTGACAAATACGCTCCACAAATGGCTCCATGTAGAGCGCAAATAATAAACGGGACAGAGGACACTCTTGTCGAGTTCCCGGGGAGATTCTAAAGGGGCGGGACGAGGTTCTGTTCACCCTGACCTTGGCCACCGGGAGAGCATAGTTGCAGTTAGCCCAGCATTGAAATCTCTACCCAAGCCCAAATCTAGCCAACACCACCTGCAAATAGGGCCAGTGAACACTGTCAAAGGCTTTTTCGGCATCCACCAACAGGAGCAAGGCTGGCACCTGGGAGCACTGTGATTTGTCAAGGATGTGGAAAAGTCTCTTTGTTCCATCACTATAACTCTTCTCAGGGATAAACCTTGACTGATCCGGGTCAATGAGCCCTTGCATATAAGGTGCCAAGCGTGCAGCCAGCACACTGGAAAAAAAATTAAGTCTAAGTTTAGTAGGGAAATAGGCCTGTACAAGGCACATCTTCTTAGATCCTTGCTAAGCTTTGGGAGAACTACAATTGAGGCCATCGGCAAAGACAGCGTTGGGCACTCATTCTCGCTGAACGAGTTGTAGAGGCGAGCAAGGAGGGGGGCAAGGGCAAGCACGAACAATTTATAAAATTCAGAGGTAAAGCTGTCATCCCCGGGGCTCTGCCCGTTGGAAGTCTCCGGATGGCCCGGAGTACCTCTTGGGGCTAATATCGATGTCCATTTTAACCGCTTCTAAGTCTAGGAGTTGACCCACTGGGGCCCCTGTGACATAGTTCAAGGCTGCCACTTCGTCCAATGTCTTCTCAGTGTAAAGCACGAAATAGAAACTTACGAATTCACCCCGCTATAAGGTCATCAGTCCACTATACTCTCCCCTCCAGACCCTGGTCCTCCACCACCCGACGTTGATCCACTTGTGCTTGTAGTTTGTGTGCCCGCAATCTACTTGCCTTATTTCCCCCTTCGTAGTACTTTTGCCTAGTGCCCAGGAGAGTAAATTCCACTCTGTCAACGTCCAGTGCCTTCAGTTGTTTCTGCGCCTGGCCTGAGTAGTGCCTGTGCATTGTTGAACACCTTCTAGCTCTTTAACCATACCTTCTAATTGTTCCAGATTGGCCCTCCTTTCTTTGTTTAGTCTAGCTGCGATAGCCAGGAACTGCCCCCGGAGGACTGTCCTTAGTGTATCCCACAATAGTGTAGCTGGTGTAGAGCCATCATCATTTATTTCCAAGAAATCCAGAATGGGTTTCTGAATCGCCACAACATTGGAGTCATATGTAAATAGCCTGTGGTTTAGTCACCACCCCCTTTGAGAAACCGGGCCCCAGGGCAATCTCAATGAGAGCTTGAGGAGAGTGGTCTGACAATGCCGCCACTCCTATCTCTACTGCTACCATGGACTGGGACATACGAGAGGAAGTATATTCACTGGCAGAAGGTTTACGCAAGCACCATATATCCACCAGTCCCATTTCCTTCAATCAGTTGTGCATGGATTCTGAGAACGGCCCAGTCCTTCCCACTCTCACTGCCGATCTATCCATCCGAGGATCATGTACTATGTTATAGTCCCCACCTATTAATAAGTCCTCATCCGGGGAGGCCAAGACCTCACCAAGAGCATTCCTAAGGAAGGCTTCCTGTGAGTAGTTGGGTGCATATATGGAAGCCATAGTATAAGTGTGATTCCCAACTTCCACTCGCAAGGATAGCAGCCGGCCCGGGACTTCAGCTTGAGTCGAAAAACCTTCCCTGGAAAATGTGTTGCAAGCAGAATGGCCACTTCCGCCTGTTTCCCCAGGATGGAAGAAAAATATTGATGATCAAAAAACCTTGATCTAAGACGCTTCCAGTCAGAGCGCAATAGATGCGTTTCTTGAAAGAGACATACATCACATTTAGTTTCCCTGAGAAATGTAAGCAAGGCCAACTGCTTCGCCCGGGCGTTAAGGCCTATATAATTGAGGCTGGAAGAGCACCTTGATGAGAGAAGAAAGGGGCTGTCTAGCGTACAAAGGAAAAGAGGCCTACCGAAACCCAATTAACGGGACAATCGCCAGTGGGTGCAGTTGAAAAAGAAGCAACTGCCTCCCCCAGACACTGATTAGGAGGGAGTCCACTATCCTCCAGTCCCGCTAATGAACACTCCCATCCCGCAGAAGTGCAAGTCAGTGAGCGAGCGAACCTGGAGTGGGGAGATTACTCCCATAAAGCGTACTGCTGCTTCCTCCATTCCAAACAGTGGGAGGCCTGTATTGCAGCATCGTATCATACACCCCAGGCATACAGCAACAGTCCTTCCGATAGGCTGGGCAGGAAGGAAGTAGGTAACCCAATAAAATAAAACAATAACAAATAAACCAAGCTTCGGATGTTAGAGCATCTGGATCTGTTTTCCACATCCTCCAGACGGTAGCACACCTCCTTGTTCCTGTCCATCAGCTCCAGTAGCTCACGCGCGTGGAGTTCTTCCTCTCTGCCATCTCCCGTTCTTTCCAGGGCATCCACCCTGTCCCCCAGCTCAGATAAATCCATTTTGAGGGATCTAATGTCCATGGCTACTTCCAGACGCCGGGCCATGAAGTCATCCCACAGAGTGCCAAACAGCTGTTCCAAAAACTGGCAAGTGACCAGTTCCTCTGCATAAGGTACGTCCGCATTTGGGGAACCATCACTGGCAGATGTTCCAGGTGGAGAGTCAGTGCACACTTCATTTTTCTTGGCGTTGGATTTGCACAAGAGATCCTTAATGGAGGTGTCCTTCTTCGCCTGACCAGAGGCTATTCTTTGGGGGTCCGAAGAGAATAGGGGCAGTCGCTGGCACCTGTCCTGGATACTCCCTATGCGCAACTAATCCAAAGGCAACTGGCGTCGGTGGCTCACTGCTGCAGTCGGGCCCGGGGGGAAATGTTAGCCTCACATGCTTCAGTTCTCTACATGGTCCCCCACCTCAGCACACAACACACATGAAGTGCACAGGGCTTGCAAATTGGGATCTTCACAGAGCACCCCTTCACCTGCTCAGGATGGCGAATGTTGTCCCCATGCAAGTCATATCCAAAGGATGGCCTCCGCAATTCACCACCGCTGGCTGGGCCACCACACCCCAGAGCAGGCCTTTACTCTTCTGTGTAGGCTCGCTGCTACCGCCCACCAGGACAGCTCCCCTAGGGCAAGTCTCACAAATGGGCACAGGAGGACCAGACGGTTCCAAGAACCACCGCCTTCTTGCGTCCGTGTCACCCCAGGGGCCCTGGGAGGCCCAGTATACCTTCTAAGCCCCTCATCACCTCGGGAGATTGACCTCCAGGACGGCCTCCCTGTCCGATCATCGTGGCACCAATTCACCGGAGCTTCCAGCCTCCAACGCAGGCCAGAACAGGCTTCCTCTCTTCCGAGACCCCGAAGCGGCCTCTATGTAGCCCACCAGTCCGGGCTCAGTGATCGCACACCGGGGGCACCGCTGGTCCCAGCGGGAGCTGACACCCCTCTCTCCCATTTATCTGCTGCTCCGGGAGTCTGCTCAGCGACTCTGGCCACCACCTTCCCCTTCAGGCCGGGTTGCGATCCACCATCTTGCACCCTCAACTAGGGGTGGCGGCGATCCCTGCTACAGCTTCACGACTCAATGATTGTGCCCCGAGCAGACGACCACGTTAGTCAGCCCACCTCGCAGATTCCATCAGAGCAGCTACGGTACCGGGGGAGCTGGATGCATCACCGATAAGGGCCTCGCCCGGCGGAGCTCCAGAATCGAGCTGCTATGCTGCTGCCATCTTGGCCACGCCAAAAGAGCCCTTTTTGACAGGATTGAAACTTAATTATAAATATTAAGCAAGTTACTCCTAAGAAGCCATTTTAGAGTAAGTAAGGTGCTTAGTATATAAAAGTGATATGTATAAGAGTTTAATGTTGACCTGATCCTAAAGTGACTAGCCCACAAAAACTAATTTCAGTATTCAGGACGTCAGCAGTTACTGTGAGTAAATATAAAGGACAATTAAAATGCTATTTTATAACCTTTGTTTGGAATTAAGTATAGAGTCCATTTAACCACCGTTTTTGATATTCATTAAAATTCAAATAAATGGTGAATTTGGATTTTTGACAACTATATAGGGAAAGTAACTTTTCCTGGCTAAAGTTGCAATATTCTACTAAGCATTAGCCTGCGGCCTCCTTTCCTGTCAGTTTTGTCCCCTTGATGAGGGGTGTAAATCATTCCCAGAGCAGATAAAAAGGCTGCTATCTTTGGTGCAAGGTATGTGACTTATCACTCAGGGAAGGCAGTTGGAAATGGTTTAGGAACTTCATTAACTTAAAAGGCACCATGGTGAAGTCTGCCCATCTGTAGTAAAGTGTAAAGTGAGTCCTGGGAAGAAGAGCCTTTTGATCTCAGTGCACAAGCAATCTATCTTGGCTCTATCCAAGTGGGAGGGCCAGTGGACCCAGAACCAGTGGCGGTGGAGGGGACTGCTCATTTCACTGGACAGACTGCAATGTGGGCCACAAGTCTTTTCCAGAGGCAGAAAGATTATACCATCTTGATGTTCCCTGATAGCAGTGCACTGATGGGATACCTTGCAGTAAGACAAACAGGGTATGCTGGAAAAAAAGGAAGGCTTGCCCTTGCAAACATTTTGCCCATTATTTAGCAAATGCTCAGTATTCACCCCATCAACTGGCTGGTGAATTGCGCAAAAATGCACCTCACCTCCATCTTCTCTGCACACATCTGATCTGCGGATGAACATAGGAGGACTGGACCTGCTATCTGTTCCCTGTTGAGAGCTGGAGGGCTGGACCTGCTTCCACCCATAACCATTGGCAAGAGATGGACTCCAAGGTTCAGTTGTCCTCCAGTGTGGATACTGGGACATCAAAAGCTGCAAAGCTGCAATAGGCTCTTTCCCTGGAGTGAACACCTGATCACTTGCAACTGGAGGACTAGACCTTGCAGGTAGCAACTTCTGGGGTGAATGCTGGCTCCTAAGGGCTGGCAATCTCAAACAATGTATTAAAATCAACCTAAAGCACTTTCTAAATAGTCACTCATATGCTAATCTCTGTGTACAACGTGTCTGTTCTGCTTACAATTTTGGAAAATGTCTCATTAGAGCATAGACATCACATCTAAACTAGGGAACATGCACATAATTCCCTCCATGCAATTGTTGCAAAGCAAACGCTGTCAAAACTGATCTAATTTCAGGCTCACTCATGACTTCATTCGCTTTCTTATCTGTATCAACCTTTTTCTTTTTAGAGCCAAATTTTTTCATCCATTTATCCCTGTACTTCCTTATACCTCTCCAGTCTGTTATGTAATCAATAAAGTCCTTGAGATGAGCTTGCAGAGTCACTAGACCCATATTTTCTATTTCTCCTCACTCAGTTCCATTCCATAGTTTCTACACAAGCTCTTTTTTTAATATACAAATTAATGCCAAATCCTTCAGTGAAATCTTTGAGCTTATCGGAGGTCTCATATGCACACCTCGCTGCTTTTTTTACTAAAAATCTCACTTCATTAGAATTATACACAATCATTTTTGTGCCAATTGTACACTGCATAATCTCTCTAAATTAAAATTTTAAACTAATAATATTAATTTCTCTTTTATTAGGTGGTGTAGTAGCTACAGCTTCTGCAACAGAGACCACAGTATCAACAGCAGTTGCAATGGTACTAGGACCAGGTAAAGCTGGCAATGCAATTCCAGGTGGAGCACTTGGAATGCTGAGTGGAGTTAGTTCTTGTGCACTCATGCCTGGCTCACCTGCACCCATTTCAGGTATAGGCAGTGTCTGTGCATCATGTGTGCAAAGAGTTATATAGTTTAGCTCATCATTAAAACAATTATCTGCCTCATCTGAATCAATTTCTTCATCTTTTTTGATTTCCATTTTGAGAATAATCAATTTTCTTTTTGTCTCATTCATTAACTATTACATTAACTTGCATCGTATCTTCTCTCCATGCCTTTTTCTGCATGCCCCCACTGGATTCTAACCACTGGCTCATCATATTTCCAAACTGCTTCTTTATTTTCTTTCTCTCCTTTTGTATGACCACCCTATCCCATCATTTAAATCTGTAAATTCTGTAGGTCTAGGTTGCAGCTTTCTCTCACACATTGCATGTCTCAGGAAATAAAACTTTCTAGTATCAAAAGCACCCTTTAAAGGAAATTCCATGTCCTTGTCGAGAGAAGTGAATTCATGCCTATCTTTTAACCACACACACATTTAAAGCCCAGTGCCATCATCATTTCAAAATCTTGTTTGCTCAACCTAAATAAGAGAGGAAATCAAGAAAATAAATGAAAACTATCCTGCAATTGATAGAAATAAAACCACTTGTTAACCACAAATTCACACTAAGGCAGATTTCCTTCAAGGAGTAGTCCACCTCTAATTAGTGCTTTCAATCTAAAGTTTGAATATTCTTATTAACACAGAAATCTAGAAGAATTGTGTGTATGCAGCACCTCACAAAAAACACCATTCTGCATACAAGCTCAACAATATATCTCAAAATCTTGGGCTTTGATGAATCTGATTACCTTAATCCACAATGAGCATGAGGATTTAACAGCTTCTTTGACTCATATGCAACTCAGTTCATCAAAACACCAAGTCAAACCCAGCAAAGCATACAAATTTCTAAGTCACAAATATAACAAAACATAAAAATCACAGTAATTAAACCATCTAATGAACCACAAACTAAGAACGCATTGTCAGAAGTCTCACATGCAGTATAATTCATGTTTCAAACAAATGCTCAATCAAAATACAAATCCAATAATGCATCAGCAACATACCAAAGCCACTCGCAATCACTCAGAATTCATTCCACCCTTCTAAAACTCAAAATATTTTCTCTTGATGATAGAACTGGAACACCACAGGTAAGCCAAATTACAGAGTCCTGTGGAGTATAGACAAAATCCAGATAAGGGAAAAAAATTATGTTAAAGGAGATTTCTTATCTTATCTTATCTCCAATATCCCACTTCTGACACCAAAACTGTGGGTACGCTATTGCTTAGATAATCTGCATGACAGTAGCATGCTCAAATAGTTCGGGGACTGGGAACGGTGTTAACCTCAAGATCTAAGAGATAATGTGTCCCAAGAGACAAGATTCACACAGCATTTAAATACAGTCAATAAGAAAAGACTGACACAAAAAAGAGTTCAAGATCAATCAAGTAAGAAAAACCATAAACATTTATTAGAATTTCAAAAGTGCTACATGGAAAAAATAGAAAATAGAAATGCTGCCGCAATCTCACTGTTAAAATGCATAAAAGTCAACTGTCATGAAGGCTCTCAATTTACATAATGAACATAAATGGGCCCCTGACAATGGGAATGCAGAGAGGCTGAAGCAGGGGAAAGGGCCAAGCACAAACAAAAATGACCTGCCAGCTCTCTTTTTTAACAATGGTACAACTCATAAATATCCATATTTCAATAATCTCATCGGAGCCATCTCATTAAATAACTCATCAAACTGAATAACTTTTTTTGAAACATTATTTCTTTTTATAACATAGTGTTTGTTGCCTCATTTACTTTAAAATATATATGTTAAATTGCACATATTTATAGTTTGAGAACAGGTATTTTCAAGACAAGGCAAATCAAATCCAAAGATACTTGTAACAAACATAGTACTCCGTACGTCGTCACCACCGAACCCCACGTATGCTTACATCAGATCACCCACTCAGTCATGTCACAGTCAAACCACATCCACACTAGTCATGCAACAAACTTGGCTCTCAATTTACAGAAATAATTAATTGGATGAGCAAAAATCAGCTAAATACACTAAGCCTCAAATGTACAGCAAATCAATAAGAAATTGAACCGCATCCTGAGTAGAAACCCAAAAGAATCTGGCTCACCCCCCAAATCAACGGTTTATATAGCCATTTTCAGCATATAAAAGAATGGACATATCAGTCAGCGTGTTGTGATCATTGTTATGGCAAATCACATTTTCATGTTTCTAAAACATCGTGTAACTCTACCATCTTAGCAGTAGCCCACTACATAAATATTGGTTCGCATCCTTCTAATCTAATGACACCAAGTAGTGTCAGAACAAACTAGTCAAATAAAGAGCCAACAACTATTGTGAATAAATGCAATACAGTGTGCTAGCAGGAAGTCCCAACAATGAGAAAAAAGCAGGATGCAGAAACATAGCACACCACAGCAACCAGTCAGAGTAAGTCAAGAGCTCTCTACTCATCTCCTGAGCCAGAAGAAATAATAGACTTGCCTTAATTCTTGTTATAGCTTCCTGCACTGACACTTTCTGCGTGACTAGAAAAGCCAGGCCCTTGTGTATCAGAGACACAAAATAGGCAAAACCGTTAATGCGCAAGGCCCTTGATTGTCTAATGCATGTTACATTTCTAATCTTCTAAACAAATAGGGCTGCAGCAATCTTACAATGACAGGAAAAATTGGTTATTTTTATGGATATTGTGTGAAGACACTTGCTATTCTAATTTGAACACATTAGACCACGGTGCAAATATTCAGAGTTCAGAAATTCCATGTAGTTTTTTTTAATTTAAAATAAATCTTATTAAGACATGTGTACATGTAAACTTCAATACTTCATAATAAACATAATTTAAAAAAACTTAAAAATCGTATTTTCTTGCTACATGATTAGATACAATTTTCCAGTACTGTACAAGTTACATATGTCTCACATATAACAAGAAACAGAAAAAGTTATAATTTTAGCCTGGTTAAATAAAGGTTTAAAACTAAATTTTGAACTCACGAAAAAAGCTAGGGCAAAGAAATAGGACATGCATTCATAATCTTGCACAACAACATCAGCACAGTGACAAATAAACCTTTCTGCTCTTGTTGCCCAGTAAATTGGAAAGTCCAGCACATTGACTACCTGCAGAATTCTTCATTGTGTAGTCAGGTGGATATCTAGTGGCAAATACCACAACTCATCTTGAGAATTAAACATTTCTGAATAGATTTTTTTTAAACTATTTTGTACCAAGCAAAAACCATAACATGCATGCACTCTCTTTCAACTACGTCTTGTCCACACCATGGACATTTAATGCCATGTCTTGGGAATTCAAATACATGTTTGCTTTATGAATTCCTTTTCAGAGCACCATTCTGCAGAAATGGACGGTCCATCTAAATTAACTAATTTATTAATAAATGTTGTCCTTATTATTTCTGCTACTTAATTTAAAGACTGTATTCAAAACTGAATTGGTGGAGCCTGTACTAGAACTGCAGGTGGCATAGATAAAGCGTTTGTCAAAACTTAACTTTCTATTTCCTTAAAATGTAATTTCGACTCAAGGCATAACATTCCAGAACCATATAATATAAATAGAACTATTTTTATGTCGGTACTCTTTCACAGAAAGTTGTTAAAACATTTAATTGAGCCTGTAGCCCTACAAATTCTGGGGGATCTTTGTGTATTTATATATTTGTGCATCATTAACAACATGCACAATGCAGTTTTACACTCAATTACCCATGTCGACACAGATATAGTACAGTTGCCTTTCAAACAATTTTCCTATGTTGTGCAGAAGTGCATTTCCTATGCCTCAACTTTGACCTAGTGGCCATATTATTCAAACTGGATGTCCCTCTTGTCACTCTTGCCCTCCCCTGCACATCTCACTGTGTATTACTTCTGCAGTATACATTCAAGCAGAGTACTGTCATTTTATTTCTATTACCATTGTTCATGCTGTTTTGATTAACTTTCCTTGGCTGTCACAAACTAACTACATTTCATGGTCCTTCCGTTAACTTACTATACCCTCTTCATTCAAATTAGGTTGCTGTTGTTCATGTATTTAGTTTGTTCCACCATCTCCAGACTATGTTAGCATAACGTGAGCAGGATAAATATTCGACTAGTGGGATGGTGCTTAGGTGTTATGGCAATATAATGTTTGATAGAACTGTCTTCTGATTTGCAAATAAAATGATACATATTGCTCACACCACAGTGAATCTGTAGTTTTACTGATTTCATATGAGAAAATCCTAAATTTTGCAAGTGAGCCAGAAGACTTTCTGGAAGACTTAGATGCTGCTAGGCATACTGTCCATTTCTCCCCTGATTTTGCTGCCACATTTTGATTCTGCACTTCTCTGTAAATCACTATTTGCTGAAGAGCTTTCATGGCATTAACACTACCATATTTCTGTGAATCTTTGTGATAAATCCTTTGAACTATTCCGCTGATCTAGAATTCAATTCATTTCTCCCCTTATTTTGCTGCCCCATTGTGATTCTGCACTTCTCTGTAAATTCCTATTTGCTGAAGAGCTTTCATGGCATTAACTCTACCATATTTTCTGTGAATTTTTGTAATAAATCCTTTGAACTATTTCGCTGATCTAGAATTTAGTTATTGAGTGGGCCGTTTACTTAATTGACTGTATTTCTGATGATGTTTAATGTGCACATTGCTTCATGAAATTGAGATTTAATACTGTCTCGGATTCATCAATTTGTGACCATTCTATTGAGGCAAATATTGGGGTGTCAAAATTGCGGGTCCCCCGTACCCACAGTGGTCAACAGTTAATTAGAGGTAAATTATCCACATCCAATGATATGTTGAACTCCCTGCTTTCCACCTCCGGTGGGTTATTTTAAGTTCCACAAAGTACATAGGGCAAATCGGCTAGAAATAAGGAAAACAAAAAAGGAGCAAGGATCTTGTCTCACTTAAAACCATTCCCTTTTTATTAATTCCAGGCAATTTATCTTGCGACTCAATTTATGCCCATGTTATTTCATGAGGTGATGGAGGATTCAGGGTAGCCGAGGGGACAACTTAAAACCATTTAGTTTTCCCCACAGAAGTCAGCAATTGTATCAAGGACTTCACAGCACCAACACACATTATGTTAAAAACTATAGTCTCAGCTACATTAGACACATACGTCACACAAGGAAATAGTAATACCACACACACCTGAGGTAAAGAAAAACCTTGGACACAAAACCACACCATATAAAACAAACACTCTATATTACTACTCAAGCATAAAATAGGGGACAGTCTGTGTCCTACTCCTGTATATAGGGCTGAGAATGTACAATAACCAAAGAGTGTGTGAGTCCAGACTAATCACACTGGAGGTCCATAAATAGGTCTACTATCACAGCATGACATAACAAGCATCTTTCTCTAAATATGTAAATATTCATTAAACTGCCATGTCTTATTTAACCATGAGTAGCATTTGCCCATGCATGCCACTTTCAAAAATTTGATTGATCGTGCAGTGGCAAAATATACAGAAGTCATGGTTGCTGCCAAAGTACCTAGCTACTACATTTCTGAAGTGATATTTTATTTCACATATGGTCTGCATGTGTATGGAGTTTGCGTGTGTCCAGTTCCTAAATATGCATATGTTACATCAGCATGTAGGACAAATGTTACATAAGTTTTAAATCAGAATGAGGGAGAAATATGCTATATCATAAAGTTCTTCCTTCACTTCTTGATATTTAGGTCCTGGTTTAGAGAATCTGAGGTGCAAGGAAAATAATTGCCTTTATGGCATGTGACACACTTCATGACACCCCAGATACTTAGAACATGTGCACTGGAATGATTTTGAAGAGAGTAGGTGCAGTATTGCAAGTACATTTACATGTGCTGGTATTGCATGTGATCTACCTGTGGTGGGTTTAAGAGAGGGGACAATTTGAAAAAGCAAGCACAAAATAAGGCCCTTTACGTTTCCTCTACAGCATCACCATTGTCTTTTTGTGTTGTCATTGTTGGGCTATTTGTAGCGGCAATAGTCCCTGTCTGCATGTCCGAATCTCCATATTTGCTTTCCTGGGAAGATGTGCTTCGTGCTTCTATTTTGCAGACTTGGAAAATGTTGGGGCCTACTCTCACTTCACGCTGTTGCTTAATGCAATTTGCTCTTGCACTCATACCTGCAGTCTATCAAGGCTTTAATAGTTAATGGTTTACATTTTTTGTAATGGGTGTTTGTGCTGCTACAACCCCAGACCTCCCTCTTTTAACATATTACCAATGATTTGCCGCAATGCAATTCATAAGTTTATTGCTTCACACTCCCAAATAATAGCACTTCCACATCTAGGCACAGACACGGCAAAGCAAGAAAAATACCTGGAAAGGGGGTTGACTCTCATAAAATGAGGCACATCAAAAGACAGTTTTCAGAATAAAACATGGGGTTTTACTTGTGCAACACTCTCTAACGGAAAGGCTTTCCCAGATGTCAAATGAAACACTATACAAAAGGAATCAAAGGAAAGCATGAAAAGATATAAAGATACCTACACTGAATACATCCAATGGTTATAACCACTGGAGACTTGAATGTGTATACAGACACACTCACACATCACAATGCCAATAATCAGAGAAAATACATCATCGGCTGCAATAACTTCATCTTAGCTCACTCCCGACTGGGGATTCACAGCCGGGGTCAAGACACTCTGCAGGCCGGCAAATGCTACACTGAATTAGATGCATCCGTCCTTCATTCAGGTCCAAAATCCTGCTTTCCAAGTCAACAAACCCCAGTTTTATAATCTCAATGCCCTAGAAGTTTCCGATAGGACCTCCTCTGCGCCAAGGAAACATACTGGAGTTGACCACTCTCCATGCAAGCATTCCAAAGGCAAAAGAGTTCTCATGTATTCTTCTGTGCTCCCACTCTTTCCAGACCCTTATCTCAGTGAAGCTTGAGAAAGTAGAAAACATCTCCAAAAGTACAGAAAACAATCTTGAACGTGAATAGCCTAAACACCTTGAGTGATCTGGAGGCCTGCTTATGTTCGCAAAGCTAGACAGAGTCAGAATTCAAGATGGCATGAGGGCATATCAAAGTCAATAGTAAAAGCTTCATAAAACCTCCCAATGTACAACACAATGCTCATTTGTGCACCACTGCCTATAGCATCACACACTTCATTTCCCAATGTACAACATAATGCACATTTGAGCACCTTTGCATATATCACTACACTCCAAGACAGAGAAGTACATTCCACACATTTCTCTCTCTCATGCTTTCAAACACACATCCCACACGTTCTGTTCCTGGCACTCTGTAAAAAGCAAACACTTTCACTCTGATGCTACAAGGAGACACGAAATATATCATAAATCCATGCAAGAAAACACCTAAAGTCAATTAAAACAATGCTAGTCAAAGGTCATCACGTGGTCCCAATACATGGGAGTGCCTCTGACACTACATTAAGGTAAAATATCTCTGTTAGACCTGACATCCTTGATGAGATATTCCCCCAAACGTCTTACTTTCACACTGGATTTTCGCTAAATGCGTTTTGGTTCATTTGAACCCTGCACACTTTACCCCTAACCAATACTAGAGTGCCTTTGCTTTCTCTTTCAAACATGGTAAAATGAGCTTACACCTCATTGGCACATTTAATTTACTTGTAAGTCCCTAGTAAATGGTGTACATGTACCCACAACCTGTAGCTTAGATGCCTGCAGCTCTCATTTTGACACCCACTAAAGTAGCTTTTTTTAAATTTCTCAGGCCTGGCACTGCAGCCTGTAGTGCAGTTTTAAACTGTCAGTTCAACCTTGTAAAATATACCTTTTACCAGGCTTAAACCATCCTTTTTAATGCATATAATTCACCCCTAAGGTTGGCCCTAAAGGCTCATAGGACAGGGTGCATTGTATTTAAAGGGTAGGACATCGGTACTTAAGTTTTACATGTCCTGGCAGTGAAAACTGTTGTAAGGCCTATCTCTTCCATTGACTAACACTAGGTAATAAGTGATACTCTTGGAATGGAAGCAGATAGAAATATACTGTTTACACTCAAATGAATTATAATTTTAGATCCTCTTTAACTGCAAAGTTGGATTTTTAGTCACAGTTCTAAAACTTCAGTTTTAGAAAGTAATCGTTTTCTTTTCCTACCGATTTGTGCCTTCTGCCAGTATCCTTGGTCACATGACTGCAAATGGTTCTGCTGTTAGGGTTCGTGTATCTCTTTCAGGCAGAGACACAAGAGGGCTTAGATGTGGACAGGATGGGCCAACCTGGCATGATGACTAGGAGTGGCTGCATCCAGCCCCAATTACACTTCAAAGGCCTCTTCCCACCACCCAATTCAAGTGAATCTGACACAGACCTGCCCTGTCTTTTGTCACCACAGACTTCTTGATGCCTTGATAGAGGAAGGGAAGAACTTTCCAAAACCAGATGTGGGGGTAGTATAGGGAATTCCCAACTTCAAAGGCTGGCACCTGATGTAAATATTGGATCTTCAAAGCCACTCATCAGAACACTCCTGGTCCTTTGGACATTACAGAAAGAATGCCTTGCTGCTTGAGGGCTGCCTTTCTGTATGAGAAGAAAGGTTGGATCTGCTTACCTTCATTCCAGGATAACCTGAGTGACACCAAGGGTCAGTTGACTGACCTCCTGTCTGAGCTACAGGAACAGAACAAGCTCCAGTGGCCTCCCTGCAACTGCCCAACTGACTGCTGCAACTGGAGCTACCTGTACCTGCAACTGTACCTGCCTGCGCCCTGCTTGCCTCTGCTGGAGTGAGTTCCTGATCTTCAAGAGGTGCCCTCAGGTCCTGGACCCTTGACTGGCCTCAGTCTGAGCTCCTCCTATCAAGAAAGGTTGAAACCCTGAGGTTTGGCATCTTCATGACAATGAATGGGGCTCTTCGTGCCAATACTCAACCACCACGATGCTCACCAATGCAAAGCTCTGTTAAAGACTACACACCACAGCAAAGACAGCCTGTGGTGCCCACCAGCACAAAGCTCAAGCAATGACCGACCAGCTCATCACGCTACACTGATGACAGTCTGATGAGGGCTGAAAGCCCGAAACCGGTCCTAGGATGCTTGATTCCGGTCCAGGGAAGACATGGCTTGGCAGTTCGGTCTGGACTGTTCCCATGAGGCACAGGGTCAAGACTGATTTGCATATGGCTATGTCTGAACTGGGGTGGTGTGGTGAAGCAAAATAACGATGGATTAAACCCAGATCTGTGACTGGGGGTGAATGTTTGCCAATGTGCAACATTCCGTCCATCATCTTGTGTGTTTTGCATTTTGCCCTAAGTGGGAAGGGTATGCCCAGACGTGGGTCCCGTGCTCACTACGCCACTGGAGTCAAGCTATCCTGGCTGATGAGGGCTGAAAGCCCAAAACCGGTCCTAGGATGCTTGATTCCGGTCCAGGGAAGACATGGCTTGGCAGTTCGGTCTGGACTGTTCCCATGAGGCACAGGGTCAAGACTGATTTACATATGGCTATGTCTGAACTGGGGTGGCGTGGTGAAGCAAAATAACGATGGATTAAACCCAGATCTGTGACTGGGGGTGAATGTTTGCCAATGTGCAACATTCCGTCCATCATCTTGTGTGTTTTGCATTTCGCCCTAAGTGGGAAGGGTATGCCCAGACGTGGGTCCCGTGCTCACTACGCCACTGGAGTCAAGCTATCCTGGCTGATGAGGGCTGAAAGCCCGAAACCGGTCCTAGGATGCTTGATTCCGGTCCAGGGAAGACATGGCTTGGCAGTTCGGTCTGGACTGTTCCCATGAGGCACAGGGTCAAGACTGATTTGCATATGGCTATGTCTGAACTGGGGTGGCGTGGTGAAGCAAAATAACGATGGATTAAACCCAGATCTGTGACTGGGGGTGAATGTTTGCCAATGTGCAACATTCCGTCCATCATCTTGTGTGTTTTGCATTTCGCCCTAAGTGGGAAGGGTATGCCCAGACGTGGGTCCCGTGCTCACTACGCCACTGGAGTCAAGCTATCCTGGCTGATGAGGGCTGAAAGCCCGAAACCGGTCCTAGGATGCTTGATTCCGGTCCAGGGAAGACATGGCTTGGCAGTTCGGTCTGGACTGTTCCCATGAGGCACAGGGTCAAGACTGATTTGCATATGGCTATGTCTGAACTGGGGTGGCGTGGTGAAGCAAAATAACGATGGATTAAACCCAGATCTGTGACTGGGGTGAATGTTTGCCAATGTGCAACATTTCGTCCATCATCTTGTGTGTTTTGCATTTCGCCCTAAGTGGGAAGGGTATGCCCAGACGTGGGTCCTGTGCTCACTACGCCACTGGAGTCAAGCTATCCTGGCTGATGAGGGCTGAAAGCCCGAAACCGGTCCTAGGATGCTTGATTCCGGTCCAGGGAAGACATGGCTTGGCAGTTCGGTCTGGACTGTTCCCATGAGGCACAGGGTCAAGACTGATTTGCATATGGCTATGTCTGAACTGGGGTGGCATGGTGAAGCAAAATAACGATGGATTAAACTCAGATCTGTGACTCGGGGTGAATGTTTGCCAATGTGCAACATTCCGTCCATCATCTTGTGTGTTTTGCATTTCACCCTAAGTGGGAAGGGTATGCCCAGACGTGGGTCCCGTGCTCACTACGCCACTGGAGTCAAGCTATCTTGGCTGATGAGGGCTGAAAGCCCGAAACCGGTCCTAGGATGCTTGATTCCGGTTCAGGGAAGACATGGCTTGGCAGTTCGGTCTGGACTGTTCCCATGAGGCACAGGGTCAAGACTGATTTGCATATGGCTATGTCTGAACTGGGGTGGCGTGGTGAAGCAAAATAACGATGGATTAAACCCAGATCTGTGACTGGGGGTGAATGTTTGCCAATGTGCAACATTCCGTCCATCATCTTGTGTGTTTTGTTTTTTTAGTCTTTGCTACCCAGCCTGCTCTTTGCTCAACTGCATTGTCCTTCCACAATACTCTCCCTTTTCCTCATGGCCTCCTTCACTGCGAACAGCACTCTTCACCCTGGACTTTGAGAAGGTACATTTTTCAGCAGGACTAACCTAGTCCCTGTATCTGGCCCATACTCCATCGCAGTCAGACTGAACTTTTCTCCAGGCTGGCGCGACCAGATATCACGGGTGAAGCTTTGTGCTTTTTGGCGCTATGTCTACTTAAAATGTTCAAATTGAACTTTTCTGGTTTTACTGATGATATGTTTACTGTTCTGATATCTTTTCATTATTACATTTTTTCTAAATTGGTTTGAATCCTTTTTGTGTTGTGTTTTTATTTTATTACTGTTTATGTGCTGCATAAATCTTTTACACATTGCCTCTAAATTAAGCCTGACTGTTTTGTGCCAAGCTACTAGAGGGTTAAGCAAAGGTTGATTTAGCGTTTTTTTGTGGTTCACTCTGACAAGAATTGTGGTGGTTGCTTGAGTGGGGCTTCTATCCCTCCACCCCCAATAGGGTATGTTTACAATGGCTTTTCATACGGTGCAAAGCACATACAAAACATGGTGTTGTTATACTTACCCTTAATAAAAGCCTTCTGGTCCACCTATTAGTGTATTGGTCTAGAAATACAGAGAGCTAGGCATGAGAATATTGGGCAAGGACACAGGGAGCAGCGGTTGGGAGCTACTAGCTGCTGGGTTCCTGCTGATCGAGGTGGCTGCATTAGCTTGGTTGGGAAGTGATGGGACAATGAGCCAGGGTAGCTTATAGGAGCCAGGGAGCCTGCTCTTAGTCCCCCATCTTGACAGCCTAGGTAAGAGCTTGAATTTTATGAGTGGTGTATTCCTTTGTGAGGTGGATGAGGGGGAATATATGCCTTAACACTGTCTTTGGGGGCTCAGTGTTTCTTTTGCAGTTTCTTTTCAGAGAGCATGGAGAAGGGTGACAGTGTTATCGTTTGGGCAAATTACATATGTGTTGTCTCAGAAGCACTTTTCATTTACCGAACCTGTAGGATACCATTAGCCGATCTTGCTTGTGGCAACTAATGCCCAGTATAGTGTGGCTGATTTAAATATATTCTGCGAGGGCTTAGAAAGGTCAGAAGTGCAGTTTGAGGTCCTACATAAAAACATAACTACTTCTTTTTAAACAAACAGTCTTCTTCCAGACTGTTCCAACAAAGCGTTTTTACTGCAAAGATTACATTTGCCTCCTTTCATATTCAACATGACTATTTCACGTCCTCATTACAAACGTTTTAAAGTGTGGTTATGTATGTCTACACTTTTCTGACTACTCTTTCAGCTCTTGTGAATAATTGTAGCCAGAGTAGTGGTTAGTTTGTGTGTATATCTAGTCTGTGGGTGGTGGTGACTCCTGGCCCCTCCCTAACCAATATTGTAAAAGTTCCCTGGAGGCAACCTTACCCACTTTTGGAGCACTTCTTATGTGACCCTACTGCACACAATCCCACAGTGCCGCTCTCTGCCTAAATCCAAGTTGGTGAAACTCTTCCCCCCTTGTGCAGTGCCTATGTGCCCACCCCAGAGGGTTGGTGTTGGACATGCCCTTTTCTGCAGGGTCACCCCAAGACTTTTGCCTTCACTCCTCCATTTTTGCTGAATTTATTTTTATTGGCCTTAGGACTCTGTGCTCTTTACCATAGCTAACCCATGCTAACGTGTTTGTGCTCTCTCCTCAAAACATGTTGAATTGGTCTATTCCCAATTGTATATTTAATTTACTTATAAGTCCATAGTTAAGTTACATTACATGTGCTCATGGCCTGTACATTAAATGCTATGAATTGTAACACCCACTTAAGTAGCCATTTAAATATGTCTCAGGCTTGCCATTGCACAGTGTGTGAGCGCAGTTTCAAACTTTCATTTTGACCTGGAAAACTAAAACTTTTTCCAGAGCCAAACCTTCAATTTTAATACACATAAGTCATCCCAAGGGTAGGCCCTGGACAGCCCAAGGGTCAGGGTACAGTGTATTTAATAAGTAGGACGTATACTTTTGAGTTTTAAAAGCCCTAGTAGTGAAAAACTCTTAAGTTCGTTTTCCACTATTGCAAGGCCTATCTCTCACATAGGATAACATTGGAATTGCCTTATTATATTTTATAGGTGTAATTTCCAAATGGGAACCGAGAATCAGTTCATGTTTTGTGTCTTTAGAATAACAATTTAAAATCCTAACTTATGGTGAAGTTGGATTTTAAATTGACATTCTGTAAATGCCACATTTAGAAAGTTGCAATTTTTTTGCGTTAGCCATTTTGTCCCTACAGTCTATCACTGGGTCACATGACTGGGTGTAGCTAAGTTGGGCTTTGTGTATTCCTCATGGACAGCCACAAATAATGGGGAGCTTAGGTGTGAATGGAAGGGCCATAATTGGCATGATGGGTGGGATGAGCTGAACCCAGACCCACTTACACTTGAATAGGCTGTGTCCAGCCTCCACACAAAGGGCTGCATACCCCCTACACAACTGTGTATAAAAAAAGGACCTCAGACGCAAACCCTTTAGTGCAGTTCTGGACCTGTGAATACTCTGCCAGGAAGAAGAACTGTTGTGCTGCTACAAGGACTGCCACTTTGCTGGACTACTGCAAAGAAACTGCTGTCCTGCTCTGCATATTAAACCCAGGACCCCAGAGTGATTCCAAAGGCTAGTCTGCTGGCCTCCTGATCTGAGACTCAGGGACATAAAAGGCTCCCTAACCAGCTTCTGGACCTAGCTGCAGTGACTTACTGACCCCCCAGAGGGACCAATCTCAACAAGACTGCGCCACCTCCAGCCTCTTCACATAGCAGCATCAACAGCCCACTGGGATCCACCAATGCGAAGCACCAGCCTGCCTGTCTGCGATACCCGGCCTGCTTTACGCGCCATGTCAACAATCACCCACAATGCTCTCCTTGCTCCCCACAACCCTCTCTAAGGTGAAAGGGACTCTTGACACAAAATTTGAGAAGGTAAACCTCCAGCAGGGCTAATCCAACAGAATTTAAACATTATCGGCGCATAATAAACTAGACTAGAATATTCACAAATATGAAGGAAGAACAAGAAAGGAGGGCAGCAGCACAGAGCCTGTTTGCATGAGCTCCCAACAAAGGACAGCCTAGTAAAGGAATGAACATCAAAGATACCACCTCACATGATAAATTTGATAAATTGAAGAGATTGGAAAAACTGAAAAAATCCCAAATATCTAAATGGTCGGAGGCTATGTCATTACAAGATTATGTGGATAAGGAGATGGTCCCACGGGGTCTCAGAATCTTTACCACTCCATCATACGAATCACCAAACCCTAAAATGCTTGAAGAATGGGCAGAAAATTCTGCAATGAGCTCTAAAAATATGTTGGTCATACTAGTGAAATACGCCTGGCAGGACAGGGAGTCAATTCTCCATGAACTGAAATTGATGGAAGAAGACCTTAAAAAACATAAAGAGCAAGACTTGATCAAGAAATTTGTAGAAGACTTAAAAATCAAATTCAAGCAATATGAGGACAATATTAACCGTGGGCGGTGAACTCCGCTCCGCTTGCGGAGTTTGCGGAGTTTTCCGCACTCCGCGTTACGCAGAGCACACGGAGTTCTGAAAAACTCCGCTTCACGCAGCGGAGCAGAGTTTTTTTCCTCACTCGCATTCACCAACTTCAAGTTGGCGAGCGAGGAAAATCCACCTCCCGTGAGATTTTTCCTCGTTCGCGATCGTCAACATCAAGTTGGCGAGCGCAAGCGTGGAAAATAAACCTCCCGGTGAGATTTCTCAACGCGGGGCGGTCGGTTTCTCATTGCGAGTGGTCGCGTATGCTCGCGACCGCTCGCGTTGAGAAACTGCCCGTTCGCGTTGAGAAAGCTGCTGCTGGAGTAAAAATCTACTCGAGCGGCAGAAAGGAAAGCAGCGCTCGCTTGCGCTGTGCATGGTGCCGTTCGCGATGATTGCACAGTGCGGACAAGCATCCGGCACTGAAAATCACCGTGAACTGCATTTTTCTATAGCACTCCACCTCTTGCGGAGCTCCGCGTAGCGCGGCAGAGTTTTTTTACCACTTCGCGGAGTTTAGCGTAGCGCAACTCCACGAACTCCGCCCAGGGTTAGACAATATCAAGGACCGGAAGCAAAGAAAATTGCACAGAGACTGCACAGATTATGAGAGTGGGAGGATTCTAACATATAGTCATAAATATGATCACCTGTATGATACATTCAACCAAGAAGATGAAATTGTTGAGGCAGCCGGCACAACAAGTGCCAATGAGTCCATAACCAGCAGTGACACAGATTGTGAGATCTTTAGCTCACTGAAAGATCCAACCTCAAAAAGAGGCACTGTCGCCAAACCTCCCATTTCTCTTTTTTCACGCATACCGGCTCCTCTGGAAGGGTTGACAAACTATGAGAACAGTACTACCACCCAAGACTAGAGGAACAGGACGGGACAATGAGGCAGAGGACGGGGAAGAGGACAGGAAGAAGCTGGCTGAGCAGCAAGAAACTCAAGCAGAGGGAACAGAAGGGGAAGAGGAAGAGGAAGAGGCAAGGAGCACATGGGAAACAAAAGTAGTAGGCTCCAAGAACAGATCATAATGGATGACGGAATGGTAAATAGAACCATTGTTAATCTTTCTGATCATCCATTATCCCTCTTAGAGAAAAGAACATTGTGTTTAGGTCTTTCATTTTGACCATCTGACCACTTTAACTATCCAGGAACTCGGATTGATGTGTATAAATTTGTTAGAAAATTAAAACTAAAACAGTGGCACTGCTTAAAGAATACCTGACCATCTAATATGATTGGAAGGGATGAATTGAACAGCACATCCCTGGGCAGCACCATCAACCCAAGTGCTGGCCTCAAAGTGGGAGATGTTGACACTCTTCTTACCCTGCAAGAACTGCTTGATGAGACAGGTGTGGAGTCCAGCAATTTAGTCGATTCCTTCGACATCATTACAGATCTACCAGCTTCTACAGAATTCAGATCTAGTTCAACCTTTTTCCCTAGCATGCCACATGACAATATTGATACATTTCATGACACTGTCACTAAGGATCTTATCAAATTCTGACATCAGAAGAGGACTAAATACATCTCACAACATAACCTTATGGCAGCACAGAGACTCGTCATCAATTCTCTGGCTGAAGACACACATATCATAATACGCCCAGCTGATAAAGGTGGCAATATTGTGCTATGGGGCAGAGAGATGTATATTGCTGAGGCCCATCGGCAATTGGATGATACCAAGTTTTATGCAAAAATTAACATTGACCAATACAATGAAAGTATCATACAAATATTGGAGAAACTGACAGGTTGAAAAGACAATGGAATTCTAGAGTGGGAAAAATGTTGTTATTTGAAATGAGATTATCCAAAATTGCTGATTCTGTATCCCCTCCCCAAGATACACAAAGACCCCAAAAAACCACCGGGCAAACCCTTTGTTTCCTTGAGAGGGAGTGTGTTGGAAAATATCCCCAAGAATGTAGATCATTTTCTTCGAGAGTATGTCATGACCCTTCCTTCGTACATAAGGGACACAAAGGACTTCTTGGCCAAATTAGAGGGTATCAAATGGGAAGAAGATTTTCTCCTCATCACCATGGATGAAAACTCTCTATATACGATCATAGATCAGACCCTTGACATTAAGTCATGCCAGCACTTTCTGAAGAGCAGGTAGATTTGCTACTTAGAACATACCAACATGCTGTTGGAGATGATAAAACACAGTTTGTACAGCAACACGTTTATGTTCGATGGTACCATATATAAACACATTCTGGGCACGGCCATGGGTACTTGCTTTGCCCCCAGTTTTGCTAATCTATTTTTGGGGGCATGGGAGGACGAAATTCAGAAAGACCTTATCATCAATCCCACAGATGCACAGATAATTGTGTGGCTGCGCTACATTGATGACCTGTTCATCGTATGGAGGGGCAGTGAAGTCAATGCTGTCCAGTTCACAGACAAACTGAACATGAACAATCACATTCTCACACTCACATACACTATTGAAGTCCTAGATGTACAGATTGATATACAGGACAGCACCATATGCACTAAATTACATCGCAAAACAACAGCAGGGAACAGTCTTCTGCATGCTCAGAGCAGCCACCCCAAAAAAACGAAATAGAGCATTCCCTATGGGGAACTACTAAGAGCAAGAAGAAACTATATCACAGATGAGGCATATCTTAATGAACAGACAAATATGATCAACAGATTCAGGGAACGTGGGTATCCCCCTTGGGTTCTTGACAGAGCAGTGTCTAAAGTCAGTAAAGTCACCAGAAATCAAAATTTTGGAAGAGAAGCTTGAAATAACAGAGAAACCATTAGAAGATAGACCCACCAGGGTTATTCTCACCTTAAATGCCAACTCTGAGGGAATTTTCAAAATACTTACCAAGAATTTGAATATACTTGGCAGTGACCCTGTAATAGGCCATACTATACAAACACATCCTAGAGTTACATACCAAAAAGGATGCAGTCTGAGGGACACTGTAGTGGACGGCGATATTACACTTAAACATTCTGTGACCCAACATAGTCTACAGAGGTTCTTCCCATGTGGGCACTGCAAGGCATGCCGCAACATTTATATGAAAAAAACATATGACACACCCAGAAGTGAGAAGACAATAACTCAATTCCTCACTTACAGCTCTACTTTTTGGATTTATGTCCTGGAATGTCCTTGCGGCTTAAGATATGTGGGAAGTACAACCCTGATGGTCAGGAAAAGGGCATTTGAACATATGAGGGCTGTAAACAACAGAAAAATACATTACCCCATAGCAAGACTTTTTCAATTTAATTTTGAAATTACAATATGTTGGTATGTGGAGCTTACACGTATACAGATATGAAAACATAGGAGGAATCTTTCCATGACCACTCGACATACAGATTGATATGTACCAGAAGGCAAAATCAGGTACTAATGTGGACGTTGTTGTCTAGGAATGTCTATTGGAAATTTATGTGCATCTTGAAACATCTCCTCCACCCTTTTTAAACTTGAACTGTACTGACTGACATC
This sequence comes from Calotriton arnoldi, assembly GCA_963921515.1. Lineage (NCBI taxonomy): Eukaryota > Metazoa > Chordata > Amphibia > Caudata > Salamandridae > Calotriton > Calotriton arnoldi. The sequence continues at coordinate 11,732 of CAWUFW010022742.1, read as the reverse complement.
TTTATTAGCCACTTGACACAAATATGGAAGTTCGCACAAAAATAGTCCTCAACCATGTACGCTATCACCACAACAATGGATACACATTACGGCACTAGGCACTTTTGGGAAATTAATGCACAGCCAAAACGCACAGGGAGCAGGCGTTATTCTATTTTAACCTGAAGTGCCATTATGGCACTTCCCTACACAGCTCAGCACAACGTACTTGACACCGCCAAGTTGTGGGACATTGAGGCAATTAAAACATACTTGAGGGGGAGCTATATGATTGCGCAACAGTATTTGCAGTAATCAAGAATCTCTTTGTGCAAGTAATGCGACACGCTATATGCACGATTGCATCTAATTTTGTACTATGTGAATTTGCAACATATGCACCACTACATTCTAAGATGACGGCCACAGTTGTAGGACAAATGCCTGACCCGACATTGTGAAGCATGAGCGATAACTAGTTGGTCATCCGATTACAACATAGTTTCTCTTAATAAGCATTTAACATGTAATAATTGTGCATTTAGGCACCTCATGGGTATCATTCCCTATATGCATTAAGCAGTTTCAAGATGGCTGTTTCAGAAGTCTGTAAAACAACATGCATTGTTTCTAGTCCATTTTCTATGTTTGGAAATTTCTATGTATAGGTGTTGTCTGCATCAATTCAGTGTGTGATCAAGACTGTTCGCACTCGAAACGCATAACTGAAAATACATTTTCATCTACCATGCATATTCCCCCTGAGTGTTCGCTTTACTTTGTTTGGGAGAAGAATATATATATATATATCTCCTCTGCTTCCGACCACCTTTCGCAGTGCACTCTCGTACAGGGACAAACAAACGTATTTCGGCTGTCGCCTTCCTCAGTGTCAACCTGACAGTGAGGAAGGCGACAGCCGAAATGCGATTGTTTGTATGCACACTTTTAATTAGATTAATGAATTCCTCCCTGTGAGTGCCGATTTCCATTTTGTTTGGGACAACGGAGCTGTGATATATATATATATATTTTTTTTTGTTTATTTAGTATATAAACTTTCAATTTCCTTTTGTCTTTTCCTTTTTTAGTAGTGATATTGAAATTAAAATTAACATAATGTTAGGAATTAGAATTAGGAGATTTAGTAATATAATTGTAGCTGTTCATTACAGAGCAAGTTTCAGTTCAACGCAATGCATATAGTTTGCTTCACAAATATGACTTCTGTAATCAATTATGTTTCATAGAAAGGAAATGGCTGGAATGGTCCAATAAAAATTAAAAAATATTACAATCCCTACAAAAACACAAAACACAACTTTCTCTGCAACAAGAAACAGACATTGGTAATGTTGAATCAGGGGAACTTTGAAAGGACTGCGTAGGGACTAATATTCACAGCACCTTCTCAAGAAGATCAAGTGGAGTTAATGTATCCATATTTGATGCCAAAAGGATCTAGCTGACTACTAGTTAGAATTCAAATAAATAACTCTTTATTAACACTAGGGAATGTTCTGCCATGTTCTCATACAGCGAATACTCCTTTGTCTTTCGAGAGTTTATTGGTAACATTTGATTATGAAAATCTTGTGTTGGAAGATGACATTAACCTTGATCATTTTATAGATCATAGTGGTATGACTAAAGAATTTAACAGACCAATCTGATCTGCATTCTTTCTACAAAATCTAGGTCTTTTTGATTCTTCAAAACTATGTAAAACAGCTGATAGGGAATATACCTGTTTCAACAATGTACACAATACATTCTCATGGATTGATCTACTCCTATCAAACTCCCAAACTGTGAAGGATATTTTGACCTCCAAATTTCACTCAAATCACCTCTCAGATCATGGTTCTATTTTATTATCAATGTGACTAAATAATAAAAGGAAAAAGTCGTTCACTTGTGAATAAAATATTGTGCCTTAATAAAGGCATAATTTTGTAGACAGTTGAGAGACCCGATTAATAGCTTTATTAAGAGTATTGCTAGTAGTTTTGAAAATCCCTGCAATACATGCAGTTGTCTTAAATATGTGATGAGATATTTCTTTATATCTGAATCATGGATAAAAAGAGATCCTACTCTCAGCTTAATATATTGAATACAGGACTGTATTGAATACAGGACTTGGAAAATGAGGAAAATGAGGTAAATGATAAAGGTTGTTTGGGTGGCCTACGAATACAGATAATTAAGGCCAGACATGAATTAGACATTACATGAATTTTCCTTACATCAATATAATTGACTGTTTTCATTGGTAAATGTTTGGAACATAAACTGTAACAATTAAAAAACAACAAACTTATACAGATCATTCAGTTACAAAATTCATCATGAATACTTTTTCACATTATTGTCTTATGAACATTGCAAAGTACATATTTGAATAATTAATAACTATCTTTACCTAAACTGAGTAATGTAAGAGGTGAGTTGCTTAACCAACTCATCTCTAAAGAGTAGGTAACATGAATCATTTCAGAATTTAAGACTTTGGCTAGGTGGACTATCAGCACATTTTTATTAAAATATTGTGTGAGAAATTAAACCCACTTTTTGATTATAAGCTTTAAACTCAGCATTACCAATAATATCTTTTGAAGCTCAGTTAAGGAATAACAAGGAACTGTACTTCCAAAACCAGGTAAAGACCCCTAAGACTGCAGTAATTACAGACCACAAGCTTGGTCATAAAAGGTGTAGTACATATGAGCCAATCTGGCTTCATTACTAATAGATCTGGAACAATTAACATAAGGTAAAATATAGACTTAACAGAAATTTGCAGAGAAAGGCTGGACCACCACTTATTGGTGAGTTTAGATGTTGATAAGACCTTTGTTAACATAGGATGAAAATATCTGCATTATGTGTTAGGGAGGACAAATCTAGGAGAATTGTGTTGTGCAAATCTTTATACATCATACAACATAGGTTCTAAAGCTGGTGTTAACGCTAAAGGAATACTTTGAAAGGAAATGTCCTTAGAAAAAGGTACAAAAGGGCTGTGCATTATCGCTTTTTCTGTTTAGCCTTGCTATAAACCCACACTACAAGCAATTGACATTAGACTTAACGAAGCAATAAAAAAAGTCTCTTACTAAATATTTGCATTTTTAACCACTCCTGTTTGGCTCACACACAAGGTTTTTAAATTACTGTTTGTGGCCGACCTGAGTGGTTCCTAGGTATTCTTCTCAGCTATGGAGTAATTAATACAAGGACCAGCTCACACCGGTAAGGAGATCTGACTGTTTGTGGTGAAGTGAGTGTTTGCATGCTTATTAGCACATCCCAATATTTTATTAAAAAAAAGAAAATCTGTATTTTTTTAAGTTATTTGTTTTTGCTTTATAGAAGGTTTTTGATGCAGGATTGTATTGTTTCACCACTCCTATTAGGTTTTTACACAGGGTTTCTAATTTATCAGCCACAGCCATCTTTAATAGTTCTTAAGTCAGGACTCTTGAGTACATGTTCAGATTCTTCTTTTATTCAAAGATTAATATCTGGACTTATTTTTATGATAGAAACGTGGCTTTATGATACCACTGGTTCAGCTATTTTTATATTAGGACAGAAATGGATGTAGGGGGAGATGTTGTGCTGGCTTTTAACTCTAAGTTCAATTTAACCATGGGCATTGCCATACAGCATGTTTTACAGGGGATCCTAGCTCCCTGTTTGACTTTCTCTATCATGTGTCATGTGTTGATTATTGATTTATTGGCCCCTGTCTGCTCCCACTACTTTTGTCACCAACTATTTGGTGTAATCAGTGGTATCGCCATGAACTTTTTTTATGACGATCATACTCCCAGACTTTAATATGTGGCGTGATACCACGACCTTCAGTTCCGCTAATACCTTCTTCAAACTGGCAGTTCTGCTTGCCCGTTTCAATGAGAAGCAGGATCAATAATGATTTGTATATGGCTGAGTTCAAACTGAGGTGGCATGGTGGGAAAAAAACGATAGATTGGGATGCGGCCAGAGCGATTGTCAGTTGCTGAGATTTCTACAATTATTCCATCCATCACCTTGTTGTTTTTGCACTTTTAGAGAGCTGGCATTTAGCCTGTCCTGACTCACATGACTATGTGTAACTGACAATAAAGGAATTAGGTGTGCCTTGCTGGCAGGATGGGGGTAGATCTGAGCACAGCCCCACTTGCAACTGAATAGCCTGTGATCTACCTTCACACAAAGGGCCTAACAACTATGCATTGCCACTGAAGCCACCATGGAGCCAGGGCAGGTGTTGCAGGAAATTCTGTGCACTTTAAAGCCACTATCTAAATGGTTCTCCCTCATTCCAGAAGCGAAGAACATAGAGTAAGAAGCCAAAAAATCAATCCGACTGGTGATGCATCTTGGGTGGATAGTCAAGCAGGTTGGTCCTGGTCTCCTCCTGGTTCTCAGAGCAGTTTTTAGCAATCATTTTTGAATTACCCAGTTTTGGATTTTGGTTATCTGGGCACCTTTAGCACCACTTCTAAGCATCCAGGACTGGAGGGGTAACACTTGGAGGGTCAAAACTCACTCAGGCCGGGTCCAAGTGCCGGTTCGAAATGGAGGACGCCTTTTGTGTCCCTGTAGTTCTGAACAGGAGGCCAGGAAACAAGCCCTTGTGAGTCACTCTGGAGGTTCTGGGACAGTTGAAGATCCAGTCCTTGCCCCCAGGCAGAAGGTAGCAGAGCAGCAGGACAAACAGGTCAGCAATCTAGCAGGTCAGCAGTCTACTAGAGCAGTGGTCCAGCAGAGTGGCAGTCTTTCCAACAGCACAGCAGTCCTTCTTCCTGGCAGAGTATCCACAGGTCAAGAAATGTACTGAAGAGTTATTGTCTGATGTCCTATTTTTATACCCTGGTGCCCTGGTTCTTTGTGACTAATCACAAATTGTGAATGCTTAATATGTACAAATAGTGATTCACAAATACAGAATCCATCATTAGGATACGCTAAAGTAGCTCACAAAATACAAAATAGGTTATTTTTAATTTATTGTGCTACTTTAAGAAATCCTTCTTTTAAGTTTAGTACATTGAAAATGGCATTTCTAGCATTTGCAAAGACATTTGAGACTGAATGCCAACTCTTATATCGTTCCTACATCAGGGCCATAGTTTAGTAGTATGCCAAAGATATAGTGCTGTCTTTTCATGATCCCTTCGAAATTATCGCAACATTGTTGGCATATATGGAAGAGTTTAATTCAGTTTTTGGTTTGTCAGATTATTAGCAGAATTCAGTCAATGTATACCACCTGTTCAACTGATGTGTAAATTAAGCTGCAAGCCTTTAGCTATAACAGAAGCTTTAGGAAACCATTTATTTCAGAATGGTATTAAATGAAACAATGCAAGAGATCATTAAAAATAATCATTTAAGGCAACTGATTTGTTTCTCAGTTTAAGATGAATGAAGAATTTTCAGGTATGCTGTTCTAGAGATATTCTGCAGTGGGGCTGGTTACCAGCATATGAGTAAGAGTAGCGTGAGGAACGTGCATGTCCAAAGAATAGTCCTACACATTCTGTTTTTGCATTTTAAAGGGAGTCCAATAGCTCCCAAATAAGATGCTTTGGTAAATATATATTGTTGCCAAGCTTAGGCTAAGACATTTGTAAATCTCTGAAGGATATTACAGATCTCTTCTTTAATATTTTACCTGTGATGAATGTTAGATAATTGGTTGTTGGTTGACTGGGATGTGAGTACTGGTCAAGCAACAACCACAGTCCCTTGCAGGGTGATCCACAAAAAGTCACAAAATTAATCTGTTCTTAGCCCTGGGTAGCTTGGCAAAAAAAGAAATCAGGTTTAACTTAGAGGCAATGTGTAAAGTATTTATGCAGCACACAAACAGTAATGACACAACACAAGAAAAATCCCAAACCAATTTAGAAGAATAGAGTACATTTTAATAAATTATTTGACACCAAAATGATGAAAATCCAATCAGTAGAACTAGAGTTATAAATTTTGAAAGTTTTTGGTATACTAGCACAGAAAAGATCAAAGCGGACATATACTCATGCAAGACCTTGTTAAAGTCAAACAATGTGGCTGACCACAATAGAGCATGGTTAGGATACAAAGAAGGATTGGACCTGATCCGCGCTTACCTTCAGACTTAGAAAAATCTTGAGAAAATTGTTCTGAGAAGGTAAACTTCAGGGGGCAAGGCTGTAGGAGGTGTCCGATGAGGGAGCTTGGTAGCCTTGGGTCAAAGCCGCGGTGCAGATTTCTACATTCAGACGAAGGGGTCGATTCCGATCCCGGTCGGAGGCGCACCTAATACCATTCGGCCGGGAAAAAAGCCAGGCGAATGCCTGTTTGCCGACCGATTCGCACATACGTCCGAACGAGCAAGTACGATGCGCACAACTGCCCAAATCCCGACCCAGTCGTACTCAGCCAATACAGGTCCAGTTCTCCGACCGATGCAGATCCGGAAACGCAGAATCGAGTCGCACGGAAGCCAAAATGCAGCCCCGTCCGGCCGGACAAGTACGATGCACTTTCCGTACGCGCCGAACCCGTCACTACGCACGGTACGTCAAAGCATCCGGGAGAGGCGCACATAAGCTCCGATTCGAGCCACAAGACGATCCACGCTACGAGATGAACACGCCAGCGACGAGGACGAGGCGAAGCAAAGAGAAAGACGAACGAGACGAACCAACCATGAATCCCATTGTGCCGATCCTACCAATATTCTACATCTATTACCGGAACAGGCACGGACGCGTACGGCGCAGAAGGTAAGTCAGACACCAACCACAAAAACAAACTACACGGACCCGACATATCACACACACACAGAGGGATGCAGAAATTACTTACACCAGCAACACCAGCACCATAGGGGCGGGATGGCCATCACCAATGCCACATATACACATAGGGGCCTGGATGCCAACAACTAACACCACCCCTACCCAGGGGGTGCTAAATGCCTGTCACTACTACCACCTCTACCCATGGGGGGCTGGATGCCTACCACCACTACCACCTCTACCCATGGGGGCTGGATGCCTACCACCACTACCACCCCTACTCAGGGGGTGCCAGATGCCTACCACTACTACCACATCTACCCATGGGGGCTCGATGCCTACCACTACCACCACCTCTACCCATGGGGGGCTGGATGCCTACCACTACTGCCACCTCTACCCATGGGGGCTGGATGCCTACCACTACTACCACCTCTACCCATGGGGGCTGGATGCCTACCACCCCTACTCAGGGGTGCCAGATGCCTACCACTACTACCACCTCTACCCATGGGGGCAGGATGCCTGTCACTACTACCACCTCTACCCAGGGGGGGGCTGGATGCCTACCACCACTACCACCCCTACTCAGGGGGTGCCAGATGTCTACCACTACTACCACCTCTACCCATGGGGGGCTCAATGCCTACCACTACCACCACCTCTACCCATGGGGGCTGGATGCCTACCACTACTACCACCTCTACCCATGGGGGCTGGATGCCTACCACCACTACCACCCCTACTCAGGGGTGCCAGATGCCTACCACTACTACCACCTCTACCCATGGGTGCCAGATGCCTACCACTACTACCACCTCTACCCATGGGGGCTGGATGCCTGTTACTACTACCACCTCTACCCATGGGGGGCTGGATGCCTACCACTACTACCACCTCTACCCATGGGGGGCTGGATGCCTACCACTACTACCACCTCTACCCATGGGGAGCTGGATGCCTACCACTACTACCACCTCTACCCATGGGGGCTGGATGCCTACCACCACTACCACCCCTACTCAGGGGTGCCAGATGCCTACCACTACTACCACCTCTACCCATGGGGGGCAGGATGCCTGTCACTACTACCACCTCTACCCATGGGGGGCTGGATGCCTACCACCACTACCACCCCTACTCAGGGGGTGCCAGATGCCTACCACTACTACCACCTCTACCCATGGGGGGCTGGATGCCTACCACCACTACCACCCCTACTCAGGGGGTGCCAGATGCCTACCACTACTACCACCTCTACCCATGGGGGGCTCGATGCCTACCACTACCACCACCCCTACCCATGGGTGCCAGATGCCTACCACTACTACCACCTCTACCCATGGGGGGCTGGATGCCTACCACTACTACCACCTCTACCCATGGGGGGCTGGATGCCTACCACTACTACCACCTCTACCCATGGGGGGCTGGATGCCTACCACTACTACCACCTCTACCCATGGGGGGCTGGATGCCTACCACCACTACCACCCCTACTCAGGGGTGCCAGATGCCTACCACTACTACCACCTCTACCCATGGGTGCCAGATGCCTACCACTACTACCACCTCTACCCATGGGGGCTGGATGCCTACCACTACTACCACCTCTACCCATGGGGGCTGGATGCCTACCACTACTACCACCTCTACCCATGGGGGTTGGATGCCTATCACTACTACCACCTCTACCCATGGGGGCTGGATGCCTACCACTACTACCTCCTCTACCCATGGGGAGCTGGATGCCTACCACCACTACCACCCCTACTCAGGGGGTGCCAGATGCCTACCACTACTACCACCTCTACCCATGGGGGCAGGATGCCTACCACCCACAACACCCCCACTCACAGGATGGCTAATGCATGACACAACAAGCACACACCAACATAAGGAATGCAACAAAAAGACATCCGCCCAACACCATGACAAGCGTGTGTAGACTGTGTCAAATGCCTACAACACTGAACATGACTTTGAACATACAATGTGACCCCCCTATCACATGTGTCACACATAAATGTGTGTGGCCCCCACAATGCAAGCAGACCATGACCACTGTGGCAATGGGGTCCAACCCCCATCATCACAGTGACCAAAAGGTAGTGTGGGGTCCATAGCTGAAGCACATTTTGAACATTGTGGCAATGGGGTCCAACCCCCATCATCACAGTGACCAAAAGGTAAGTGTGGGGTCCATAGCTGAAGCACATTTTGCACATTGTGGCAATGGGGTCTAAACCCCCATCATCACAGTGACCAAAAGGTAAGTGTGGGGTCCATAGCTGAAGCACATTTTGAACATTGTGGCAATGGGGTCTAAACCCCCATCATCACAGTGACCAAAAGGTAAGTGTGGGGTCCATAGCTGAAGCACATTTTGAACATTGTGGCAATGGGGTCTAAACCCCCATCATCACAGTGACCAAAAGGTAAGTGTGGGGTCCATAGCTGAAGCACATTTTGAACATTGTGGCAATGGGGTCCAACCCCCATCATCACAGTGACCAAAATGTAAGTGTTGACATTGAAAAAGCTGCAACTGCCAAACTGCATGGATGATTCCTGGTCACAGAACAACAAACACATCAGTGGCAAAGTAGTGCTTGTGTCCCATAGCAACATAGATTGTGTGAGGCAAACAGTGCAGTGCAAATAAGACATACCTTTGGCCATGTGCAGACAAACATCACCCAAGTGACCATCATAATGCAGACCCACATATTTGCACCAATGGGCACACAAATGTAGATACCCTGTGGAGACTGTAGATGTGAGGTGAACAAATAACATACCATGGCAGCAATGGGACACACAAACAATGATCATTGTGCTGACTGATGACCTAGGAGTCCCAGGGACAGCAGGTGAAACCCACCAAACATTATACAGCCAATAGCACACTAAAGATATGCCAATGCAGTGGTGCAGATGCACAAACAGGCAGACCCACACTGCACATCAAACACAACAGGTGAGGGGGTGCCAGTGTCCCCAGGCAACCACACAACACATGATGAGGCCTGAATACCAATTACACAGATGCACATACAGTGCCACACAAAAGTAACTCATGGATCCAAATCCCCTATGTGGGCAATCAGGCATTGTTAGATGAGAGGGAGCACAAATTACACATGTCACACAAGCTTGTAGGAACAGCAACTAACACAGCAAGAGACAGACCCACCACAGCACTACCCCCAGGGACCCCATATTGTGCTGACACTAGCCTGCATGATAATCCCACTGTGATGACAATGTTAGATGTTGTTCACACTGTGAACCCCAGCCATGTGTCCTGAGCAACTAACTACCATCACACCTACACAAGCTCCAATCAATCAGCACGGCCTGCCAGCCAAGGCCAATATGGAGGTAGGGGGTCTGGCCGTGCAACAACTCACTTTTGCACACACTCAACACCACACACCCTGATCTCCACCAATGTGCAGCAGTGAAGCTCACATGGACTGGTGACATTGCACATGCACCCATGACAATACCAGGGGTGGTGGTGGGAACCAAGGTGCAGAAACCCATCACACCTGGCCAGTCAACAAGACTTGTCAATGTCTGACACACAGCACAGTATGCTGTACATGGGCATGATGTGCAATCCACCACAATCAATGGGATCCTGGCCATAGTCACACACCAATGAAGAAGCCAAGGTGACACACGAAGAACACACGTACACAACTACCAACATTGCAGCTCTGACCCTGAGGAGTGGCAGCAGTCACACACACAACGTGTCACAATCACTGTAAGCTAACACAAACTGTAAATCACATTACTCGTGTAAACAACAAGTGCCAAGGGGAATCCTGAAAGTGTCCCATCTGCGTTTGCCCACATCCCCAGCACTGACAACAAAGACAACCTGGGATGACAACCTCATGAACATTAGTTTGCCATGCACCCACATCACAGAGAAACCAGGTCCAAGATGCTGGATGAACACAGAACAACTCAGCAAGCATCACAAACAGGAACATCCCTAGGGACACAGCCTGTGTAGGAAAAGGGAAGGGAACACGCACAGACATGCTTACACAACACAGGCCCACGCAATGTCACCAGATTACACACTGCCATGAGGGCACACCACTCCTGTGGAAGGTCGCTGTGCCAAACCTTGTCTGTGCACGACCCAAACATGTCAGCAGAACACTCCGTCAGTGAGTCAACAACCACAACACACAGAAGGCTCTGCTCACATCAGCCTGGGTACAGGGGTGTCACGTCAGTCATCTGCACACACACCAAACACGTGTCAAGCAAGTTGCACTGTATACACAGATGAGTCCTTCGACACTGATGTGCAAAACTGCATGTCCAGTGGAGCTGGGCACACAGTCAGGGAAATCGGAGCATTGAACAGTGGTAAGCCCACCAGATGTGCATCAGTGTAAGACAAAGATGTTCATTTACAAATGCAAAAAGGACATCCCTGTGTCAAATGCTGAACATTACACCCTCAGACTGTTTCAAAGGATGCCATAGATCCAGAATACAACAGGACACATATCCCATGGACCACATGGAGTCCATCACTGCAACACTTCATCGTCCTGATGTGAACACTATTACAACTGCAAATGCAGGATGCTACTCATCCACATCATGTACATCAAAAGAAAACCCAAAAGTAAACAAAAAGAGGCTTTATTCAGCAAATGTCAGGGTAAAAACGGAAGTCCAAAAGAAACTAAGGCCAATGGCCAGTCCAAAATCACAGTACCAACGGGGTGAGAAGTGACAACTGGTCACACATTGCTTGCCTGCACTGGTACGGTTGGGGGACATCACCCTTGGAGGGGCATACAAGGGGCAGGCCAGGCACCACAGGGACAGGATCAGGGGATGGCAGAGTGAGGCAGTGAAGGGGTGGTGGGTGCAGGAGTGTCACCGGCAACTGCAGTGGAGGTGTCTGACTCAGGG
>CAWUFW010022741.1:0-89291 GCA_963921515.1 Calotriton arnoldi | reverse complement strand
GTATGGCTTGCGTGTATCCCCCAACGTTTCCTTACCCAGAATCCCCTGCAAACCTCACTTTTAGCTGAAAAAATCACTTTTTTCACACATTTTTGTGTGGGAAAGTGTGGCATCACTGGCCTCACACAAATTTCCTACCACCCAGCGTTCCCCCAGGTCTCCCGATAAAAATGGTGCCTCACTTGTGTGGGAGGCCCAAGTACCCGCGACAGGCAAGGGCCCACAACGTATTGAGGCGACCTCAAAATGGCCTTTCACAAAACCACCTGGTTTTGCAAGGGGGGTCACCTGGGTTTTGGCCCCGTGCTCGGCGGCCATCTAGGGAAACCTACCAAACCCACACATTTCTGAAAAGTAGACACCCGGGGGCTTCCAGGGAGGTATGGCTTGCGTGGCTCCCCCAACGTTTCCTTACCCAGAATCCCCTGCAAACCTCACTTTTAGCTGAAAAAATCACTTTTTTCACACATTTGTGTGTGGGAAAGTGTGGCATCACTGGCCTCACACAAATTTCCTACCACCCAGCGTTCCCCCAGGTCTCCCGATAAAAATGGTGCCTCACTTGTGTGGGAGGCCCAAGTACCCACGACAGGCAAGGGCCCAAAACATTTTTTGATAGGCAATGTTGATGTTGCCTCAAAACGTTTTTAAGGTTTTGTAATAATACATTCTAATAACTCCTAGAATGTGGTTTGTATTTTGCTCTGAGTAACTCCTGAGTCCTGCCTACAGGTGTACCCATCATGCACTGGATACAATAGGCCTGATTCACAAACTGCACTCTGTAGTACGTTTTGTAGCAATGCAGCAGTAGTACAAAACATACCACAAAATGCTATTCACAAACTGAACTGGTTTTTTTTTATTTAAATTTTTTATTGCTCAATCCAGGACAAATAGCTGTCAACATACATTAAATACATGATTTTAACACAGGGTACTTGTAGCTTGAAAAAACTCTATCCAAACAAACAATACAATTTATAGTTGGCCTTCCACTCTATAATAACAAAACCTCCTGCTAATACACTTATTTCATATGCTCTACCATAGGCCCCCATATCTGAGCCCCTAATTTCTGTCGTCTTGCTGATTTCACTGAATAGAGACTGTACTCCAAATTAAAGATATTATAAAACTTAGCCCGCCACATCTCAAATGACGGGGCTAGTTGCTGCAGCCACACTGACGCCACACATAATCGTGCTACCGCCACGGCCATAAATATCAAATATATATATGGATACCCGGGTTGTCCCTGCTGAAAAATATCCCCAACTCCAGTTAACATAACATCCATAGTTATATGTATATCCACCCCTGTGATCTCAGACAGAAATCTCTCAATCTGCCCTCTCAATTGTAATAAGTGAGTACAAGCATAGAATATATGCGTAATATCAGCCTCATCCATTGCACATCTAAAGCACTTCCCATCATTACCTCCCCCATTTCATCATCCTAGCTGGCGTATGATACAAGTTAAATATTGACTTGTAGTGCTGGGCTTTCAGATTGGCTGACAACAAGATCTTACCCGCAACATAGATCGATTGTTGAACATATTCCCCCTCTTGACCTAACCTTGCCCTCCATTTACCATCTTGTACTTCAAGATCATCCGGCTGCATTTCCATAATTAAATCATACAGAACCCCTATTTTTACTCCCTTTTTACAGCCTCAATCAGCGAGTTGGTCTTCATACATTTCTGCTTCTGATATTCCCATAGGTAATCTCTTATTTGAAGATATTTAAAAAAATCTGTCTTTTGCAGATTATATCTATCCATTCAGTATGCAAAAGACTCTATCTCCTCATTCTCAACTACATCTCCAACTTGCCTGATCCCCTTAGCCCTCCACTGCTCGATTTTACGATCCCAAAAAATGGCGGGTAAAATCGCCACGGAATTTATGGGGGTATTAAAACATAGCGCTGATACTGCCAGCATTTTACGCATCGTCTTCCATACTTTATATGCTGCCCACACTACCTTGAATCGTGTTCGCTTGTAATAGCTTGGCTCCCAGTCGTTAAACATACAGTTCCTCGCTACCGAACTAAGCGTAGCTGATATATTGAGGGGGCCTCAGCGGCTGTAGCCACCTTCTCCCCAGTAAACAATATCCTCATATTTTGCAAAAGACGAGCATAATAATGAAAAGTGAAATTTGGTACAGCCCAACCTCCCCGTCTGCGCGGTAGCATCATATATTTAAATGCCCTCCGTGATTTCCGTTGTCCCCATAAAAACCTATCACACATATATTGTAATTTCTGTAGCTGTGAAGTTGTCAACTCTAATGGCATCGCCCTGAAAAAATACAGTACTCTAGGGAGTACATTCATCTTCAATACATTGCACCTTCCTACAAGTGAGAGTTGCAAAAATTCTAGGCGGTCCAGCTGCCTTTTAATCCCATCCAGCAGCCCTCCCCAGTTAACCTCTATTAGATCTTGTAAACTCATCCTAATCTTTATACCTAAATACATAGCTTCCTCGTTACCCGACTCTCCCCAGGACAGGCCATTTTAGCACACACTATTTGGGTTTTTGTTGAGTTTAACTTATAACCAGACACCACCCCAAACCACAAAGCCAACCGCTCTATTTCCACAATCGCAGACTTTGGCTCTGAGGTTGCCACCGCAATATCATCTGCGTAAGCCAGAACCCGCGTCTGATAATGCCCACATATCATAGAGCTGATCACATTGCTCTTTTCCAACATTGTCAAAAACGGATTAATGTACAGGGCAAACAAGAGCGGTGAGCAGGGACATCCCTGCCTTGTCCCCCGAGTTATATATACTAAATCTGATTCCTTGCCCATAGTGCAAATCCGAGCTGTAGCGTTTTGGTACATAACCTGAAGAGCCCTGATAAAATCCGGACCAAACCCCATCCTGCGTAAAACAGCCCATATAAAAGGCCAGGAGACACAGTCGAACGCCTTTTCGGCATCCAAGAATATCAACCCTACTCTGCTTTGCTGTACATTAGCAGCATCTATCAGAGCAATAGCTCTATTGATGTGGTTGACCGTGCTCCTGCCTGGTATGAATCCGTGCTGTTGTTTAGATACTAAAAAGATGATTACTTGTGCTAACCTAGTTGCCAATATTTTAGCATACACCTTGCTATCCGCATTCAAAAGCGAAATTGGCCGGTAAGACCCTGGCATCTCTGCAGGCTTATCTTTCTTTCTGAATATAACTATGTTAGCCTCTGACCATGACAATGGAGGGTTTCCCAATTGCGCCGCTCGAAATATGGCCAACATGTCCCTCCTTAAAGCCAATAAGAATGTTCGATATACCTCGAGCGGTAGCTTATCTGGTCCGGCAGCTTTCCCCCTTGCTAATGACACTATTGCCGCCTCAAGCTCTTCCATTGTAATTGGGTCTTCAAGTACTGCAAGGTCTTCCTGTCCTCCACCTACTATCTCTACTTGCTGAACAAATTGTCTAATGGCTTGTTCACTCCATTCACCCTGTGTGTACAATTCCTTATAAAAATCGTGAAATACCTTCAATATACCCTCCAATGTTTCAACCTTTCTCCCCTCGTTATCAATCAGTGAGGTGATCCTTTGTGCCGATTGTTTAGCCCGTATCCTTTGTGCCAAACAGCGCCCTGTAGATTCCCCATATTCATATCTTTCCTCTTTAAAGATGTTATACTGGCTGGCAATCTCCTTACTCCATATCCTATTAATTTTAGCTTTGCAGCACGCTATCCTTGTTTGTATCCCCTTCAGATCTCCTCCCCTCCTTATTCCCAGCATCAACTCCAGCTCCCCTACTCTTAAGTCATCCAGAAGGGCCTTCGTAGTATTTTGCTGTAACTTCTGCCTCCTCCATCCATAACTAAGTATTTCACCCCTCAATCCAGCTTTCAAGGCGTCCCATACCATCGCCCTACTGGTAGACCCTCTATTAAAATCCAGAAATTGCATGATCCAATTTTCCATATGGTTTACAAAAGAGCTATCCAATAATAGCTTCCTATCAAAAGAAAAGGATCTCCCTACCCTCTCCCGAACTATCGAGAAGACGTCCAGTAATAATGGTCCATGATCCGCCGTAATCCTAGGCCACACCTGTATTCTAGCCCCCACCATGAATAACCTAGATGCAAAGACATAATCTAACCTAACTAGTTTCTGATGGGGATACGAATAAAAAGTATATCCCGGATCTGGATAATTCAAGGTCTGCCAGCCATCAACCAACCCATGGTCCTCAATAAGTTGCCTTAATGCTTTAAACACCTTGGGTTTACGCCCACTATATTTGTTATTCTCTAGCTCCCTTGCCCGGCCCTCCAAGTGTATATTAAAATCCCCACATAAGAGTAAAGGAGTATCCCATAGGGCCAGCTCCACATTCAACCCTTCTAGAACTGCCTTTTCATCAAGGTTCGATCCATAAACTGTACATACGACTATCTTACTGCCCCCTACTTGACACTATGCAATGGCCCACCTACCATAATTATCTGATAATGCCCGCCCCGTCCCAGAGATCCCTTGTCGAGCCAATATAGCCACCCCCCTATTCATAGTCGATTGCCGGGAAGCAGTGATTAGTGAAAATCCAAGCTCTTTTAAAACCATACGTTTGGCCCAGGGTATATGTGTTTCCTGCACACACAGAATATCCGGTTTCATCACCCGCAGATCGGTCGCTACCCGCTGCCTTTTAATAACATTGTTCAAGCCACATACATTAAACGAACAGATCCGTACCCCGGAGGCTACCTCCCTACTAGCCATAGCCAAACACCCAATCTAATACCTTACATATCAGTCTTTGCATACAAGTACTCATATCTTTTTTTTTGTTCTGGATTGCTTTTTTATTTATTACCCCCACCCCCCTACCCCTACCCCTCCCAACCTTCAACCTCACCCCCCAGTGCCCCTCCCCATCCCATCCCATCCCACCCCTCACCCCAACCCCTGTCCCCCTTCCCCCACCCTCTCCCAAATACACGGGCAATAGGGCTAATGGCCCTTGCGATGGGGAGAAGTTTGCTTCCCAATGTCCCCCTTCCCTCTCAATACCTTTCATCACAAAAAAAGATACAACCCAAACTTAAGCTATAAAACATCATTAGCAGACCTTTCAGGAGAAACCCAAGCTATTGCCTTACTCTGACTCTACTTTTAGATAGACTGAAGGTATTCCTTTGCTTGCACATCTGATATAAAAAAAACGTGTTTGTCCCTTATAAATTATTTTCAACGTAGCAGGGTTTAACAAAAAAGCTTGCGCCCCCTAGTCCTGAAACAGCATTATTAATTGACGCAGCTGCCACCTTTTTCCCACAGTATAGTGACAATAATCAGGTCTGACAAAGAAGCGGTGCCCCCTTCCCCGCCCTCTTTTTATCAGGCCTTGCAAGGTCGTAGACAGCTTGTCGCGCCAAGAAATTATTTAAACAAATCAATATTGCCCTTGGCCTGACATCAGATTGCCCAGCTTTAGCCACCGCTTGTTTAAAGGGAAACCTATGAGCCCTTTGAACTTCACTAGCCCATTTCCACATTGAAAGTTCAGGAAAAGCCTCCGTAAACAGTTCGACCACAAAGTTACGAACGTCACGTCCCTCCGGTATTCCAAGTATCCTTAGGTTATTTCTTCGTAGTCCATTTTCCAAATCCACTAGCTTAAGTTGGGTGTCGTCTTTATGAGAGCTCATAGCCTCCAACGTCGCCTTTTGAGCCACCACTTCGTCCTCTAACGTGGATATCCTTGCTTCCGCTTCATTCATCCTGTCCGTAAACTCATTACAAACCTTGGCAATCCTCCTCACTGTGTTCTGTAATTTCCGACATGCCGTATGTGTTTTTAAGTTTTCTATCCGGGTCTCAGCTCGGTGATCTACTATACTCTGGTAGATTGATTCCAGTGACACTGCTCCATCTTGTCTTTCTTCAATCCCTTCCAAACCCTGACCATCAGTTTTCAATCCCTCAGTGGTTGTCTCCAATGAGGATGAGGTGTCTCACATCAGGTTATTCACTGCTTCAGCTAACAAGTTTTCCTCCTTTGCTAGCTCTTTTTTACAAACAGTAGACACATCGGCATTATCAATGTCCCAATTTAAGCTGTTTTGATCACTGCCAACACTCATTAATGAACTTTCCTGAGACCGTGACTTATGCCCTAAAATACAGTCATCGTCCGAGGTGTCCGAAGGATCTGATATAGAAACTAACTTTTCCCCCGAGTCACTCTCCCTACAGCCGTCATCCCCCCTACTCCAGTCTCAGCCTCCTCCAATCCGCCATCAGCCAAGAGTCCCGTAATAGCAGCGTTTTTCATGGTTTTTAATTTCAAATCGCTCTCTGTTATATTCATTATTAGCACATTCTCTTCCAACACTGGCCCTGGCCCTCCAGCCTTTACTCCACTCACCGGGATGTTTTGAAATAAGTCAGTCTTTTTTTTTATAACACCCTCTCCTAACATCGATTTTTCCAGTGTTTTTCCTTTTACTTCAGTGCTCATATCAGTACTAGCCAAGTGTTCTATTGGCCCATCCTTTTTAGTCTTAGGGGCCGATTCCGATCTCGGCCGGTAGGGCACCGAATCGGATTCGGCTTTACCGGATCCGATTCGGAGCCCTCGTTTCCGACCGATTCGTGCATGCGTCCGGGCGAGCGAGTACGATGCGAGCGTACGCGAAATTGCCGACCGACTCGTTCGCGGGTCCGAACCGCTCCGACCGACTCGCATGGACACGACTCGAACCGCGCAATGGAGACGTTCCCCGACCGAGCCAGTACGATGCGCGCCTCGAGCAGTCCTACCGACTCGCGCCGTCCGGCTCCAAAGAGCAGTCGGAGCCGGACTTCGGGGGTCCGTGTCGGACCCCCCTGCACGTGTAGCTGCACGAGTCGCACACAGGGGGGACCCATGGGTCCCCCCTACACGTGCATGTACGGCGCGACCCGCATTGACGTGAACCCGCTGTAGGGGGCGCCCTCGTTCGCGTCGTACCCATTGAGTCAATGGGAGACGGTGTACGCGTTGTACGACCGGCTCCCATTGACTTCAATGGGAGTCCGACCGAATCGAGTCCGATAGCATACGTACGCATCGTACTCGTTCGGTCGGGCTGCTAGGGTCCGATTCGGTCGGAATTCTCTCCGGGTCCAGCTCGGTCGGAGAGATTTCCTGCCCGAATCGGAATCGGCCCCTTAGTATCTGCTTTGACCATATGTGGGGTTAGGTTCTTTTTTTAATTTGCCGCCGTAAACATTTGGGGTACTTTTTTTTTTCCCCTGTCAACCCCCTGCTCACCTCCTTGATCTACGTCGTCCAGGAATCCTGTCGATCCTTCCGCAACTAGGGTCGCCTGCCGCCCGACAACAGCAGCTCTGCTCCCCACAGCCGACTCCACCGTTGCTCTAGTTTTTCCTCCCCTAGCAGCTTTGGGAGGCATGTCGGCGTCCAGAGCTACAAGGAATCACCTCGCTCAGCTGTGTTCCACACTAATGAGCCGCCCTCCTCCTGTAGCACTTTCGTTCTCTTTAGCGTTCTTTGCTACAAAGTTTCCTCCTGTCTTCCAGAATTTCTGTTTTTTAGTCCAAAAACACACTATCCTCGAACTTCCAAGGACTCCCTTTAATCCATTAGAGTGCGGAGTGCACCACCGAATTCCACGCTGAGGAATCGCCCCTTCTCCTGTAACGCTGCCGTTCTCAAGCACCGCCGCCGGTGATTATGTTTTTTCCCAGATGCTTTCGCCCAGCGTTTTCCACTAAACAATGGCGATTTTTCCAGCACTTTTCTGCCTTCCGAAAAGCCTCTTTTTAATCCATTTTTAGTCCATGCACTATCCTCTGTCGTTTTCGCCAAGATTTCTCTCCCGCTATCTATGCCGAGAGAGGTAAGGGGGAGAGACGCCGGGAGCTCACTACTCACTCGTCCGTAACGGACGCCATCTTGCCCTCAAACACCCACAAACTGAACTGTTAAGTAAGTTTACTACTTCTTGCTATTCACAAACTGCACTTTTGAGCAAGTTTTCTACGTTTTGCTAGTCACAAACTGCACTTTTGCAGTAACTTACACTTTTGTAGTAACTTACACTTTTGCAGTAAGTCGCTACCTCTATTATTTTCTATGGGAGGGTGTTGCAGTGCCAGTGGTTGGTCATGTGTAGTGCTGGACTTACTACTAAAGCGTAAGTTAAAGTGGAAATTAATATAAAAGTGCAGTGAATTCCAAAAAGTAGTAAACTTATTCAAATGTGTAAACTTTCTCAAAAGTGCGTTACCCTTGTAAATCTAGCCCAATGTGTGCCCTCGTGCCTCTGATAATAGTATAAAATCAATAAATCAGGGAATTTTAAGCACACTACTCACCCATGAGGGTCTCAAGGTGCTGGGGGGGGGGGGCAGCTCAGGGTCAGCCAAAAAGCCAGGTCTCGAGGTTCTTCCTGAAGGTTTGCAGAGTGGGGGAGCATCTGATGTTGACTGGGAGTTCCTTCCAGGCCTTGGCTGCGATGTAGGAGAAGGCTCTTCCCCCTGCTGTGGTTCTAAGGATGCGTGGGGTTTCTGCTAGGGCGAGGTCGGTGGAGCGGAGGTTTCTTTTGGGTACGTGGAGAGAGACTCTTTCGTTGACGTATTTGGGTCCGATGTTGTGGGGGGATTTGTAGGCGTGGGTGAGTAGCTTGAAGGTTACTCTCTTCTCGACGGGGAGCCAGTGGAGGTCTTGCAGGTTTTGGGTCATGTGCTCACGTCGAGGGGTGCCGAGGACAAGCCTCGCTGCGTTGTTCTGGATGGTCTGGAGTTTTTGTAGCAGGGATTCGCTGATTCCGGCATAGAGGGTGTTTCCGTAGTCCAGTCTGCTAGTTATGAGTGCATGGGTGACGGTCTTCCTGGCTTCGGGGGGGATCCACTTGAAGGTCTTGCGGAGTATGCAGAGGGAGTTGAAGCAGGTGGAGGAGACGGCGTTGATCTGGTGAGTCATGGTGAAGGAGGAGTGGAGAATGATGCCGAGGTTTCGGGCGTGGTCCAGAGGGGTGGGTGGGTTTCCGAGGGCGGAGGGCCACCAGGTGTTGTCCCAGGCGGTGGGGGAGAGTCCGAGTACGAGGACCTCTGTCTTCTCCGAGTTGAGTTTTAGGCAGCTGCTGCTCATCCAGGCTGTGACGTTTTTCATTCCTTCCTGGAAGCTGAGTCTGGTGTCTTCGGGGTACTTCGTGAGGGAGAGGACGAGCTGGGTGTCATCAGCGTAGGATACTATGCTGAGTCCATGCTGTCTGACGATGGCAGCCAGGGGGGCCATGTAGATGTTGAAGAGCGTGGGGCTGACCGATGATCCTTGGGGTACTCTGCAGTTGATCTCTGTGGGTTCGGAGAGGAAGGGTGGGAGTCTGATCCTTTGGGTTCTGCCGGTGAGAAAGGAGTGGATCCAGTCGAGGGCGGTTCCCCGTATGCTGGCGTTGTGGAGTCTGGCTGCGAGAGTGCGGTGGGAGACGGTGTCAAAGGCTTCGGAGAGGTCTAGCAGGATGAGTGCCGTGGTGTGGCCCTGGTCAAGGAGCGTGCGGCTGTCGTCGGTGGCGGCACGGAGGGCTGTCTTGGTGCTGTGGTTACTGCGGAAGGCGGACTGGGAAGAGTCGAGGACAGCGTTTTCTTCGATGAAGGTCGTCAGCTGGGCGTTGACGATTTTCTCGGTGACCTTCGCTGTGAAGGGAAGGAGAGAGATGGGACGGTAGTTTTTCAGGTCCGTTGGGTCTGCCGGGGGTTTCTTGAGGAGGGGCTTGACCTCAGCCCGCTTCCAGTCGTCGGGGAAACAGCCGGATTCAAAGCTGGTGTTGATGATGCAGCTTAGCTCGGGTGCCATGGCAGCGGCAGCTCTGTGGAAGATGTGCAGCGGGCAGGGGTCTGTAATGGCTCCTGAGTGGATGCCCTTCATGGTCGTGTCTTCGGTGGTGACTGGTGTCCAGGTGGTGATGGTGGGCTGGCTGTCATCGCTAGAGGGAAGGGAGGTTTCTGTTAGCTGAAGTTGTCATAGAGGGCCTTGTTTTTTAGGTGGAAGTAGGCGCCGAGCTTGTTGCAGAGGTTTTGGGAGGGTGTGATGTCTGTGACTTCGCTGGGGGGTTTGGTGAATTGCTGGATGATGTTGAAGAGTTCCTTTGAGTTGCTGGAGTTGGTGAGGATTTTGTTCCGGAAGAAGGTCCTCTTGGTGGATCTTATGAGTTGGTGGTATTCTGTCATGGCGTTCTTGTAAGTGGTCTGGTCTTTGGTGGTTTTGCTGTTTCTCCAACGTTTTTCGAGTCGTCTGCAGTAGCCTCTAGCTTCTTGGAGGTCGATGGTGAACCAGGTGGCCTTCAGGGGGCGTTGTCTGTCGGGATTGTGGAGGGGTGCGAGCTTGTCTGCGCAGCTGGTGATCCAGCGGTGTAGTTCCTTGGCTGCAGAGTTGGCGGTGGTCGTGGCGGAGTGGGGGTCATGGATGAGCGTGGAGTTGAGGTGTTCCTCTGTGTCCTTGCTCCAATTCCTTCGTGGCGGGCGCAGAGTGGGCTTGTGAGCGGTGGTGGTGTTGAAAGAGAAGTGCACGCAGTGGTGGTCAGTCCAGAGGGGCTGCGAGGTGTGGCTGAAGCTGATGTTGGTCCCTCCTGCGAAGATGGGGTCGAGGGTGTGTCCTGCCTTGTGGGTGGGGGTGGTGACGAGCTGCTTCAGTCCGAGGTTGTCGAGGTTGTCCAGGAAGGCGGTGGAGTTGGGGTCGCTGCGGTTGTCGAGGTGGAAGTTCAGGTCTCCGATGAGTATGTAGTCCGTGGAGGCGATGGCGTAGGGTGTGATGAGGTCGGCAATGGTAGTGGAGAAAGAAGCACGGGGCCCTGGGGGTCTGTAGGTGAGGGTGCCGCGAAGAGTGGTTCTAGGGCTGGTCTGGATCTGGAAGTGGAGGTGTTTGGTGGAGGAGGAGGAGTTGCTCGTGCTGGAGGTGGAGAGTCGGAGGGAGCTCCTGTGTGCGATACCTCTGCTCACAGGACGGGGCATGGCTTGGATCTATGACCTGTGGGCAGGGGACATCTAGTCGACCCACCCTGTGCCCACTGCCAGAGACCACATTGTTAAGCTTATATTAGGTACTCAGTTGTCAACACAACACTTGAACTTATTGACTGGGCACAACCTCTGGCCGTGCCCGAGGGCCATCTGCACAGGGCATGGGTTAGGCCACACAAGGTGGCCTTCTTGGAAGCACAGCAGGACTCACAGCAGGACGAACATCTCCTGTATAATATCTATGTTAAAGTTCAAGCCCGACGTCATCCTTTAGGCCGACACAGTAATACAGCAAGGTAGGACCCCTGGGGAGACCTGTGGGTATATATACATGATGTCTTGCTTAGACAGACAGAGGAGACCGTGAATTCCCGGCTGACACACTGACCAGAGACGCTGAGGTTCCTGCATGCAAACGCTCCAGCTAGCAGTGGTCTAACATCCCTCGCGGGGTGTCCAACTCGAGACCAGGACGGGGTCCCACATTCTCTAAATCTCAGGTAATGGGGTGGACTAGATCCTAGAGGGATTCTTGGCATAACACCTACATAGATGCTAGGTACATTTAGGTACATCTAGTTAGGGAGATATCGTAGGAGTACGCACTTTTAGGTTGCACTTTATATCATGTGTTTTATGTACATGTATATATTCATGATTTCTGCAAGATGGTAGAACTATACTGTTAGAACTGGGGGTCTCTAGTTGGCAATGGTATACACCTTTGTCCAAATAGGGACCCTTGCTTCTAGTCAGGGTAAGGGGGATACACTACTAAAATAACCCCAGCTCACCCCCTTGGTAGCTTGGCATGAGCAAACAGGCTTATCTCAGAGGCAGTGTGTTAAGCATTTGTGAACACATACAGTAATACAGTGATAACACTACAGATGGACACCACACAGGTTTTATAAAAATAAGTATTCTTTATATAGACTTAACACAAGACCACAAACGACAAAAATCCGCAATACTGTACTCAAAAATAGACTTAAAGATGGTAGAAGTAACTTAGTTCAAGGTGATGGTAAATGCGACACGTTTCTCTCAAAAGTACCTGGGATGCGTAACGCAAAACAAACAAAGGGTCCGCAGGGAGGACGATGCGGCGAGCAGGCTCCTCGATGCGGTGCGACGATCCGGTGCGATGCGATGAAAGTGCGCCCTTGATGCGACGATGTGAAGACGATGCGTGCACGCCCGACGGCCTTGCGGCGAACTCTGCATCTTTGGAGCTGCGACAGGCCCTGCGACACGCTTCTCCGGTGATGCGACAGCAGGCAGCTGCGACGGCGACACGCTTCTCGGGGGATGCGACGGCGACCCTTGCGGTAGCGACACGCTTCCCTGTTGATGCGATGGCAGGCAGTTGCGATGGCGACACGCTTCTCCGGTGATGCGACGGCAGGCAGCTGCGACGAAGGCACGCTTCTCTGATGATGCGGCGGCGGCCTCTGGGGCGACGACACGCTTCTCCGGCGATGCGACGGCAGCAGCTTTGACAGCTACACACTTCTTCTCGTTGCGTCGCGCTTCCAGCTCTCAGCGACACGCAGGCTTCTGCAGACAGAATCCCCAGCAAGGGAATTCAGGAGGGAGCTGGTGGTGAAGTTTTGTAGCCCTGAGACTTCAGCAGGAGGCAAGCTCTAGTTCAAGCCCTTGGAGAATATTCTGCAAGATGATGAAAGTTCTTTAAAAGTTCCTTCTCCTTTCCTTGGCAATGAAGACCAGTGCAGGCCAACCCAGCAAACAGCACACTGGCAGAGGGGCAGTCCAAACTCCTGCAGCTTTCTTGGTTCTTCTCCTTGGCAAAGGTTCGTCTTGTTTCCAGAAGTGATCTAAAGTCCTGGGGTCTGGTGTAGTGTAGTTCCTATTTCCCTGATAGGTTCTGCGCATTGAAATAACATACACTATAGGCTTGGCATAGGACTGAGGTCGGTATGCCCCTATCGCGTATATTAAACTTAATTACTGTGTACCAGCTAGCTCAGAGGCCACTAGAAACTTCTTGACAACAAGAAGGGAATAGCTTCTGGCAACCACATAACATAAAACCCTGATCCCTCAGGATCGTGGAAACAATATACTACTTTTCATTCAGTCACTCATCTCAGAGAAGTGCATAGAAGAAACAGTCGGGTGTGTATACAATAAAATGTATTGCACAGTTGTTATTCTAGTACGGGTAATATGTGCTGCAACAACTGTTGGACAGTAGCAGAGAAATATGGCCAGCAGTGCAGTTAAATAAAAATGCATGGTACAGTTTTACCATTGTGCAATAGTAATGAACACATACATGAAATACAGAATGCATTTAAGATAAAGCCTATACCCCTATGATGCCTAACTAGATGTACCTAAGTGTACCTAGCATGTGTGTAGGTCTTAGAGAGCCAAGAATCCTCCTAGGATTTGTTCTAACCCCATTACCTTAGTGGGACTTCATCCTGATCTCGAGCTGGACACCCCAGGATGGGTGGATGGACCTCTGCCAGCTGGAGCTGTGGCATGACGCAGGTTGCAGCGTCTCAGGTCAGAGTGTCGGCATGGAAGTCTCGGTCCCCTCTGGTTTGCTTGGGCAAAGGGAGGTATATTTATACCTGATAGGTGCCTTGGAATGTTAGTATTGACGTAAAGTCGGTCAGAGGAAGACGTCACGAATGAACCCTTAGGGAATAGTGGTTCATGCATATTTAATGAGTTCTTGGAGAAATCAATAATCCTGTGCTAGGGAAAATCCCAAGAGCTTAAGGGTCTGTTTCTAAGAACTCGTTGTGACGTAGGTTAGTCACTGTTGGACATGGAGATGACGTATTTAGGATGGACCGTCTTCTGCACCCAGAGCACACGTCAGATAAGGGACAGCCTCTGTTGCTCGTTATTGTGAAGGGAGGGCTAATGTAGGTGAAAGGGCCTTTAGTGGGTGAAAGGGCCTGCCTTTGTGGCACGAAGGATTTGTGCCTCTGAAACAGCGCACCTATGTTAGGGCCTCAATCCAGCACATAACACTGGGCCCCAGTATTTATACCCATAAATCCTTTGTCCTCTGAAGGCAGAGGGTCCTGTACCTAGTCCAAACCAGTTCTGGGTGCATCCTGCCAGTGCACACCCTCTTCCTTTGTCAGTGTGGGCCAGGGACATCAGACACACCACAGGAGGTGGAGCCAACATTGTGGAAGGCAGGCACAGCCCTATTCAGGCCCAGGTGCTACTCCTCCCACCACTCTACATGCAGTTAGGTCTATTCAGCCCTGTGCTGACTCACCCTGTCTCCTGGAGCCCCAAAGCCCCTGTCATTCACAAAACCAGACATACAATACACAAGCTAGCAGAGGCAGGCTGGATGGTTAGGTAAGAAAATACCTACTTTCTAAAAGTGGTATTTTCAAACACAGAATGTTAAAACCAACTTCACCAAAAGATGTATTTTATCATTCTGAGTTCAGGCATACTAAATTCGTTTTTCTACCATGTTCCCTGGGTCAGTTAGGATTATAAGATGTTATAATCAAACTGCCCATTCTGGCCTATGGGGACAGGTAGCCTTGCAATAGTGAAAACGAAATTGGCTGTAATTCACTATCAGGACATGCTACACACACCAGGGCATGTCCTACCTTTACATACAATGCACCCTGCCCTTGGGCCTACCTTAGGGATGGCTGATATGCAGAAAAGGGAAGGTTTAGGGACTGGCAAGTGGGTGCACTTGCCAAGTCGACATGGCAGTCACAGACTGCACACAGGCTCTGCAATGGCAGGCCTGAGACACACTTTACAAGCTGCTTCTGTGGGTTGCACAACCAGTGCTGCAAGCCCACCAGCAGCATTTGATTTACAGGCCCTGGGCACACCTGGTGCACTATACTAGGGTCTGACAAGTAAATCAAAGGATCCAATCATGGAGTCACTAATCAATACATCAATTTACCATGGGGAGCACTTGCACTGTGGCACTGAATAGCAGTGGCACAGTGCCCAAAGCATCTAAACCAGCAAAACATCAAAAACAGAGGAGGCAATCAATGAAAAAATGGAAGGGAGACTCACGCCAATGGTACTAGGTCTAACATATACCATCCCTTTACTTTTGTAGTATTGCTAATCATATATCTCTGCTACTGTCTAATGGTTGTTGCAGCTCATATATTCTACACGAGAATAACAACTGTTCAATAAATACTTATTGAAACGCCCAGACTGTTTATTCTGTGTATCTCTGAGACAAACTAAGTGAGCACGAGTGACTGAGCGAAAGGTAGTATATTGTTTCCACAATTCTGAGGGATCAGGGTTGTCATGATCTGAGGTTGCCAGAATCTATTCTCTCCGTGATAAGAGGAGATTCTATTGGCACTGTGAGCTAGCTAATGCAAACAGGCTAACGTATCCGGTGGGGGTGCTCGGAACCAGTCTGCCACCAAACCCACAGTTTATGTTATCCGAACACGCAGATCCTGTATAGGATATATAGGAACTACACGACAACTTTGAGTCATTCTGTATTGCCCTCTTACAGAGGTCAGTGCAGGCCCTTAATCAATCCACCACACATGCCTGGCAGAGAGCTGGCACATTATACACCCTAACTGGACACACCCACGCACAGACCATCCATCTCATATTGCTGGCATAGAGCTGGTACATTTTACAACCTAACAGGGCATGCCCACACACAGACCATCCACCGCACATGCCTGGCAGAGAGCTGGTACATTATACACCCTAACTTGGCATGCCCACATAGACCATCCATTGCATATTGCTGGCCTAGAGCTGGTACATTATACACCCTAACTGGGCACGCCCACACACAGACCATCCATCTCATATTGCTGGCATAGAGCTGGTACATTATACACCCTAACTGGGCACGCCCACACACAGACCATCCATCGCATCTTGCTGGCAGAGAACTGAACAGTATACACCCTAACTGGGCACGCCCACACACAGACCATCCATCTCATATTGCTGGCAGAGAACTGGCACAGTATACACCCTAACTGGGCACGCCCACACACAGACCATCCATCGCATCTTTCTGGCAGAGAACTGGCACAGTTTACACCCTAACTAGGCACGCCCACACACAGACCATCCATCGCATCTTGCTGGCAGAGAACTGGCACAGTATACACCCTAACTGGGCACGCCCACACACAGACCATCCATCGCATCTTGCTGGCAGAGAACTGGCACAGTATACACCCTAACTAGGCACGCCCACACACAGACCATCCATTGCATCTTGCTGACAGAGAACTGGCACAGTATACACCCTAACTGAGCACGCCCACACACAGACCATCCATCGCATCTTGCTGGCAGAGAACTGGCACAGTATACACCCTAACTGGGCACGCCCACACACAGACCATCCATCGCATCTTGCTGGCAGAGAACTGGCACAGTATACACCCTAACTGGGCACGCCCACACACAGACCATCCATCACATCTTGCTGGCAGAGAACTGGCACAGTATACACCCTAACTGGGCACGCCCACACACAGACCATCCATACATCATTCCATCTCACAGGGACTTCGAAAACTACACTGGCTCCTAATTCGCAGCCGGGTAAACTTAAAGCCTTATGCCTTGCTCATAAAGGACTATATAACACAGGCACGGAGTTTCTCAGGAAGGTTTTTAAATAGTACATCCCCAATAGAGATCTTCGCTCCGCAAACTCTAATACCCTAACTGTTCCTAAATTCAAAAAAGGTAATTGGGGAGGTAGGAGCATCATCTATGGCACAGCTAAGCTATGGAGCAGCCTGTGCCACATATTAGAGCTATTCCTTCCTTGTTGGCATTCAGGAAGGAGATTAAGACCTGGCTGTTCAATAACTAAAATGTATTCGTCTAGCATGCCTTTTGCCCAGATAGCGCTAAGACACCCTCGGGTATTCACGTGCTTTAAAAAACTCCCTAACATAACATAACATTGCATATGGCTGGCATAGAGTTGGTCTGTAACAGACATACAGACCATCCATCGCACATGCCTGGCAGAGAGCTGGCACATTGTACACCCTAACAGGCCCGACCACAGACAGACCTCCACCATTCATGGCTGGCATCAAGCTGGCACAGTTTACACCCTAACAGGCCCCGCCCACAGACAGACCTCCACCGCTCATGGCCGGCATAGAGCTGGCACAGTTTACACCCTAACGGGCCACGCCCACAGACAGACCTCCACTGCTCATGGCTGGCATAGAGCTGGCACAGTTTACACCCTAACAGGCCCCGCCCACAGACAGACCTCCACCGCTCATGGCCGGCATAGAGCTGGCACAGTTTACACCCTAACTGGTCCCGCCCACAGACAGACCTCCACCGCTCATGGCTGGCATAGAGCTGGCACAGTTTACACCCTAACTGGTCCCGCCCACAGACAGACCTCCACCGCTCATGGCCGGCATAGAGCTGGCACACTTTACACCCTAACGGGCCACGCCCACAGACAGACCTCCACCGCTCATGGCCGGCATAGAGCTGGCACAGTTTACACCCTAACTGGCCACGCCCACAGACAGACCTCCACCGCTCATGGCCGGCATAGAGCTGACACAGTTTACACCCTAACGGGCCACGCCCACAGACAGACCTCCACCGCTCATGGCTGGTATAGAGCTGGCACAGTTTACACCCTAACAGGCCCCGCCCACAGACAGACCTCCACCGCTCCTGGCTGGCATCAAGCTGGCACAGTTTGCACCCTTACAGGCCACGCCCACAGACAGACCTCCACCGCTCATGGCCGGCATAGAGCTGGCACAGTTTACACCCTAACTGGCCACGCCCACAGACAGACCTCCACCGCTCATGGCCGGCATAGAGCTGGCACAGTTTACACCCTAACGGGCCACGCCCACAGACAGACCTCCACCGCTCATGGCCGGCATAGAGCTGGCACAGTTTACACCCTAACGGGCCCCGCCCACAGACAGACCTCCACCGCTCATGGCTGGCATAGAGCTGGCACAGTTTACACCCTAACGGGCCCCGCCCACAGACAGACCTGAGATTACCACACAGCACTGTACTCTGGGCACATTATAGGTCGTTATTACCCCCTGTGCCAGGGCCGGGGCTGGCACACCCCTCTTCCAGAGCAGCCTTTCTTATTAATTGTCATGAAACTATAATTAAGAGAGAAACGCTCAAGTGGCGCCACAAGCAGCTAATTATGTTTTGAAAAGACTGACGTCAATTAGCTGCTGTGTTTTGATCGGGGATTAAATTATTTTAACACTAAAATCTCAGAAGAATTCTAATTGCGGTGCTTTCCGTTACCTGTCTCGACATGTCTGTGATTATATGACAAATAATAACATTATTAATAACAATGCTAATGAGAACAGCACTAATAGATTAATAGCGCTCGGCACTTCGCAAACTGTGGCCAGGTCGCTTTCTGAACTGAAAGGTGCAGGCAGTTTAGAGTTGCTTATTATCCAGAAACGTAATTAAATATCTTGTTAGGGGGAGACAGCTTCAGACCCTGGTAATGTTACAGGAAGAGAACAGAC
Source organism: Calotriton arnoldi (assembly GCA_963921515.1). NCBI lineage: Eukaryota > Metazoa > Chordata > Amphibia > Caudata > Salamandridae > Calotriton > Calotriton arnoldi. The sequence goes on along the minus strand of CAWUFW010022741.1, from coordinate 70,717 downwards.
TGAGGTAAAGGGATCGCTCAGCTCCCTCCCTCGCCTCACCGCAGTCCTCAAGGAAAGGTCGACATATTCCTATGTTTACTACGTCACACTCGAGTCAGACTCCGCCCAGAAGCCTCTCTCGTCCGAGCCACAGCGCTACATTCCCCATGACTCGTCCGTCGTCAGCCAGTGACAGCCATCTCTCAGAGGTGCTCAGCAATCACAGACACCTTCAGTCTCCCGGGAGCTCTCGGCTGCCAGCGACGCACTTAAAGTTCTTTGCGGCTTTGAAGATGATGGAGCCGGTGCAGGGCCCTTCGCGCCCTCCCCAGGGGGCCTGGCTGGACCCTGGCGCTACAGGGCGTCGGCAAGGGCGTGTCGGGCCTGTGTCCTACTCACCACTGTGGCAGAGAGCACCAGGGGCACGTGTGCACGTCTCTGCCAGCCCGTGGGCTGGATGCACTGTGGATTAGTCAGGGGTTTAAGTGGGATGAAAAAACTGGGGGTCGATGTAATTAAGGGCGTGGCTTAAAAACACCTAAGCCCGTTATCACCCTGGCTGCCTCAATTCAGGTAGGACCTCAAGACTTGGCTCTTCGACTGGACCACTGGCCCCCCTCCCCCCGCCCACAGTGCCTTGAGACCCGAACAGGTGAGCAGTCGCGCTATGCAAGAAACCTGATTGATAAGATAAAAATCCCTGCTTAGCATATTGTGCCGCCAGACTAGAATTTGCTGCTTCTGTCATTGCATCCACATATATTATACAACACGCAACATTACACCTACAACAAGCCAGAAGTATTGGCTTTGTCAGTGGTTGTTAGTTGCATAAGATAAATAAGCAAGGACAACAGCTTCATTGTATAGAATATTGAAAATACGTCAGTTCCGAAATGATGAGACTGTGCAAGAACTATAACGAGTCTCTTTGAAGTCACATCAAAGGCTGTGAAAGGTGGCACTGCTGCAGAGTGAAGATTTTTTTTCACCCTGAGGGTGAGGGCAAAAAGGGAGAACCCGATAGGGACCCGTCTCAGCACCTGCTTTTTAGAACTGCCGCTGCGTGCACCGGCAGGACCTGGCACACTTAAAGCCCTGGCAGGTAAAACATAAATAATTTTCTAGGGTGGCGCCTTGGCCAGCGTCCACGAGAGAGGGGTGAAAGAAAGCGCTATTCCACTGGGCACCTGAGCCAGTGTCCATGAGGGAGGGGTGAAAGAAAGCGCTACAATAGTGGGGGGAGGTGCCTAACCCAGCGTCCACGAGGGAGGGGTGAAAGAAAGCGCTACTCCAGGGGGCACCTGACCCAGTGTCCATAAGAGGGGGGTGGAAGAAAGCGCTACATTAGGGGGGCGCTTAACCCAGTGTCCAAGAGAGGGGGGAGAGAAAGCGCTACACTAGGGGGGCGCCTAAGTCAGTGTCCATGATGTAGGGATGAAAGAAAGCACTACACTAGGGGGCGCCTGAGCCGGTGTCCATAAGAGGGGGGTGGAAGAAAGCTCTACACTAGAGCAGTGCCTGAGCCAGTGTCCATGAGGGAGGTGTGGAGGAAAGCGCTATACTAGGGCGGAGCCTGAGCGAGCGGTCATGAGGGAGGGGTGAAAGAAAGCGCTAAAAAGGGGGCGCCTGAGCCAGTGTCCATAAGAGGGAGGTGGAAGAAAGCGCTACACTAGAGCAACACTTGAGCCAGTGTTTATGAGGGAGGGGTGGAAGAAAGCGCTATACTAGGGCAGAGCCTGAGCAAGTGGTCATGAGGGAGGGATGAAAGAAAGCGCTAAGCTCGGGTGGTTCTTGAGCCAGTGTTCATGAGGGAGGGGTGCAACAAAGCACTGGGATAGGTCGGCACACAAGCAGCAGGATGCAACCAGGCACAGCCATGACCGCCAAGGAACACCCCACCCATATCAACTGCAACCACATCTGGGTTCCAGGGCAACAATCCCACCAGAGAGAACCCAAATCCCCATCGAACTACACCCAGGTCTGGCCTCCAGTGTGTTAAGCCCACCATGACTCACAAAGGAACATCAGACCCAACCAGCTCCAACCACCTCTGGAACCCACGGTGCAATCCCAGACTAACTGATGAAGGACCCCGAACCCCAATCAGCTCAACATACATATATAGCATAAATACTAGAAACAAGCATTGGCATAGCCAATAGGTCTCGCCTTTGGGATCTTATAGGTGTTTAGCCAGAACTATTGGAATTCGGATTCCCACACTGAGCAGCAAACAAAAGGCAATCAGGAAGCAGTTGAGGGCAGCCCCCGCGTGGCTTTGTAGTCAATCAATCAGGTGGAACTTCTCGGCAAATCACGGCCGCACTTCCGGAGCACAAGTGCACTTTTGGCAGCGGGAGAGGTCGCCAGGCACCGCTCTCAGAGGCAGCCAGAGCCCCTGCCAGGAAAGGGGCGCCGGGCAGGCTGGGGTAGATAGTCACTCACTAGGAGGGAGAAGTGTTTGGGGGAAATAACAAAGGAGGTGCATAAAGTCTGTACCAGGCCGGGCTGCTCCGCTCCGACTTAATAGTCGGGCTAGAGAGCTTAAACTGGGTCACACAGATTGTTCAATGCAACATGGAAGTTGGAACCAAAAACGGCCGGGCTTCTAAGTAGATACAACACGAATAGGATGCCATTCTACAAAAGTAACTGCTCGCTATACGGTCATACGCATGGCATAAAGTCTGGCTGACAACTGTGCCACAAAATGATATGACAGATTGTAAACAGTTTGTTTTTGATTGAATGCAGTTTGATATGTACTGCGCAGCTCAGCATGGCCGAGTGACTCGTGAACGAAATTGGTGGAATGCAGGGCACAATGTGTACATTGTTTCAAATTATGCTTTGAAAACATCGAGCGAGGCAGTTTTTAGAGTAAGCATGTTTTTCTCTTTTGTAGTGTTTGATTTTTTAAGTGACATACCCAGAAAGCAAAAAAATCTCACCCGAGCAGGTTAAGACATCGTCACCCAGTAGATAATGTGATTCACACAACTCATCCAAACAAGCGCCTACCTAGGTTGCCGGTAGTGCAAGCGCTACAGAAAGAAGTACCCGATTTTTCAATGAAACTAACAGCTCTAGCTGCCTATACATGATATAAAGGAAGCAGTAACCCTAAAATTACATGTGCAAAACTTTGCTTGCCTGCAGCTGCGAGGGCTGTGTGCACTAGGGCGGCGAGGGGTGGACCCAGGCGGGTACAGTGCGTGTCCTGACTTTGCTGCAGCTCTGGAGAGAGGGAGGAGCGGCGGCTACAGCCTCAGCCAGCGTCATGGCTTCTAGCAGCACAGCGTCACCGGGGGAGCGGGCTGCCAGCCCCCGACGCACCGAGGCCAGTGTTAGTACATAAGGCACAGAGGCAGCGCCAGAGCATGAAGGCACCGAGATAGCCCCACATTTGTTTATGGAACTGAAATCAAGCGCGGTCGCGAAAGTGAAAGCGACCGCGCTGGGTTAATTAGTAACATGATCCTGGAATGCAGCTGGCACACTGCGTGCCACTGCTCACTCCGCTCGCTCCCGAGACCCAAAGGCCATGGGAGTGAACGTTTAGAGAAAAGGCGGGACATGCACCCGCCTTTGGCCATTTGCATGCTTTCATTTTTGAAAGCCACACGCAATGGCCAATAAAATGTGTGGGAGTTAACAAAATCACACGGAGAAGTCTCTGGGAAGTTTGGAGTGCTTACAAGAAGCCTCCCCATAGAGCAGCGCATGCAGCGCATGCGCGCTGCGCTAGGCTCGACCTAAAAAGCACACTGGCAATGTGGGCTCCAAACGGCGCACTGGTGTGTAATTAATATCAATTCTGTTTCCTCCAACGCTCTACTTTTGTGACCCCATTGCCAAGAGGCCCCCCCAACACAAGGTCAAGAAATAACAAATGAAAAGGAGCGTTCAATTCTATACAGGGTTATCTGTTCCAAAATCAACAAATGGTTAAACTGTTCTCCAGCAATAGATCAAGTAGTCATGATGTGACGAATAAAAGTCATTCAGGAGTCTTGCGAGTTGCTTTGATTCCAATTTTGTTAAAAAAAATGCCAATTTGACAGAAGCAATCCATTCGGCCCAGCCAACGCGTTTCGTCCCTGTGGGACTTCATCAGGGCTTGATCAATATCCCAATGTCGTCATCCACCCAGTGTTGGTTCCTGTTATCTCATTAATTCTCATAGATACAATTTTGTACCACTAGATGGCGTGTTGCACTCCCATCTTATCTTCATCCTTTCTGCTTCCTGGTTCGAATGTCCTATGAGTTCACGCCTGTAGAAGATAAGATGAGGAGCGCAACACGCCATCTAATGGTACAAAATTGCATCTATGAGGATTAATGAGATAACAGGAACCAACACTGGGTGGATGACAACATTGGGATATTGAGCAAGCCCAGATGAAGTTCCACAGGGACGAAACGCATTGGCTGGACTTCTAATTGGGAGTGGAATTTTGAAATCCTATGTGGAAGCCCGTGGTCAGCCTATCTGGAAGTTGAGCCCTGTCGGAGCGTGTGGTGTACATCGTGGAAGTCACCAAGAGTTGAGGATTTCTTCAAGATCCTAGGAAGGTGTCACGCGTAAACTAGCAATGGGGCAGTACATAATAGAAGTGCTACGATCGTTCCGGCAGCAATAGGTGTGGCCTTGAAGAGGAGTACAGTAGTGTTCTGAGAATGCACCAGTCCGCTGGATCCAATGAGGTGGGGAAGCAGCGGCGGCGGTGAGTAACGGCGTCATTGTTATCATTCAAACATACTCACCGGCGATCCGTTGTCTAACGTTTCCTTGTCTGGTGTGTTCGCGTGGCAGCTGTGCGTGCCAAGATCCTGGAGGGTGACATTCCATTGTTGTGGTGGAGCGCGGTATCGGCATTACGGCGTTTTTGTAAGGTGGATGCAGGAAGCAGCGTCACTGCATTGTCGTGCACATTGTGACGTGATTATGCCGAGTGTTGTAATGCGGAAGAGTTGAGGCGTGGCAACGGCAGGGAAAGGCATTGCTAGCAACACCCTGCTAGCAACACGCTGTGCAGTGTAATCGGCATCGCTCAAGACTGGAACAGTATTTGTCTGCAGTGTTCAAGGCGGGGGACGGAGGCACATGCAATCACAGGAACGGTGATCGTGTGCATACCAAACTTAACAAGAGAACTCAAGCCTGGACAGTGTCAACGACTTATAACTACGGTGACAACTTCATTTTTTTTAACTTGTTATTTTGCAAATGACTATACACTATGTAATGCAATTACTTATCTGCAAAATAACAATAAGTGTTGGGGGTGTTGGACACTAGTCAGGAGTATCATACAAAGGCAGTAGTAGTTCTTGTGAGTGTGTGTGTTTTTTTTCTTATTTAGAGATGGATTTATCAACCATTTTGGCTCCACCTAAATTTTTACAAAATCCAGGTGAACCTATAATGCCTTGGGAAGATTGGTTGGAGTCATTTGAGACCTACCTTGAGGCAATAGGTGGAGAAGATTTTGTAGCTTCCCGTAAGGTGGCTTTGCTGAAACACAATCTAGGGATTGAGGGCAGGAAAGTGCTAAAAACATTACCCATACGTACCAGAGTCCCTATAAATCACGAGGGTGGAGAAGGTGATACAGTTGAGGATACACATGAGGACAGTTCAGATGACTATGTAGAGGTGGTAAAAGCTTTGGAGGAAAATTTTGGTAAGAAGGTTAGTATAGTGGTTGAGAGACACAAATTTTTCTCTAGAGCACAACAACCTGGCGAATCTGTTGAACAATATATTTCGGTACTCAGAACATTTGCATCAACATGTAGGTTTAAAGACTTACGGGAGGAAATAATTAGGGACCAATTCATCAACAGAACAAGCAGCGTTAAAAATCAAGAAAGGTTGTTGGATTTAAAAGATCCATCATTACAAAAAACTATAGAAATAGCTAGGCGCATAGAAAACACATCTAGATATGTTAAAGAATTAAATTCGGACCAAGTTAAGGATAAAGGTGATAAGGGTGAGTCTACCAAGGTTTGTGCAGTGGAAAAAAACATTATTAAGAAAAGAAACAAGAATGTTAAGAATTATCCTAAGCACAATCGTATTTGTTATAGATGTGGTAGCACAAGACATACTGCTGATGCTGACAAATGTGTAGCAACCAAGGAGAAATGTTATAAATGCAAAAAGGTGGGTCATTTTGCACTTATGTGTAAAGCTGGTTCGTCAAACAATTGGAAATCGTCAGTACATGCAATAGCTGAACATAGTGAAGAGGGTTCATCTGATGAAGTTGAAGTATTAGTCGTAGGTGTGGACACCATTAATGAAATTCAGGAAGGATGCAACCCACCGAGGTGTACACTAGGTATTAATGGTATTAAGATTTTGGTCTGGGCTGATTCATGCTCTCGTTATACCATCATTGATAAAGATATGTGGGAGAAAGTTGGCAAATGCAAATTAGATCCACCTGACATTGAACCCGTGGGTTATTGTGGTGTGAAACTGCCCTTGTTAGGATTCTTTAATGGCAAACTATCACACAAGGACAAAGAAGTAATGAGCAAGGTGTATGTAGTGGAGAAGGGCAGATCCTTGTTGGGGTGGTGTGATCCAAAAATGTTAGGCATCGTGTTTGACCCCAATCATCCCCAACAAGTGCTAGTAACTGAAGATGCTGAGAAAGCCAAATGGAGTGTCTAATACCCTAAATTGTTCAGAAAGGAACTTGGTTGCTTGACAAAATTTGAACATCACATTGTTTTGAAGGCCAACAATGTTCCATGTGTACACACAGCAAGGAATGTTCCATTTGCACTTAGAGAGCAATTAAGGAAGGCGCTGCAGAGGTTATGTGAGGCGCAAGTCATTGAACCGATTGAGTCATCGGAATGGCTTAGCCCCATCGTTTTGGTGCGCAAATCTGATGGAAATTTGCGCATGTGCATTGATTTAAGAGATCTTAATCGTAAGAGTTTAGATGACCGTTACCCCCTGCCACATATCAAGGAAATGGTGTCATCCGACGCAGCATATTTTTCCTTGATCGATCTTTCAAGTGCATACCATCAAATCCGGTTACACCCAGCATCAAGACACCTTACTTCATTCATAACACCAGAAGGTGCATTCCGATTTGTACGAATGCCTTTCGGATTAGCATCCGCCTCTGATGTTTTCCAGACGGTGATGTGTAAGATATTGAGGAATTTGTCTAAAGTTTTAGTGTTTCAAGACGATGTGCTGGTGTGGGGTTCAAACCGGGAAGAGCATGATATGTTCTTAGATGAAACATTGAGTAAGTTGCAACATGCATGTCTAACTGTGGGGGTCCACAAACGCAAATTTGGTGTGGAACAAATAGACTATCTGAGACACACGTTGTCAAAAGCAGGTGTTAAACCAAAAAAGAAATTGTTGGACGCTATTGCTTATGTACCATCACCCCGAGACAAGGAGCAATTGCGATCATTTCTAGGCTTGCCGGACTTTTATTCCAAATTTGTCCAACATTTTGCTGACAAGGTGCACATTTTAAGAGCTTTAATGAAGAAAGGAAGCAAATTCGTTTGGTCAGATGAGTGCCAGATAGCTTTTGAAGCCATCAAAGAGCAAATTGTGAAAGCAGTTGCACTAAGACCCTTCAAACCATGTGACCAAACTATACTGGTAGTGGATGCAAGTGCATATGGGTTGGGGGCTGTTTTAATGCAAAAACATCTGGGTCAAGAACGCGTGGTAGCGTTTGCATCTCACACATTGAAAGGGGCTGAATCTAAATATTCTGTTATTGAGAAGGAGGCCCTAGCATGCTGGTGAGGTGTTGACCATTTTAAGACCTATGTCAGGGGTACTCATTTTGAGGTCAGATCAGATCATAAACCCCTCATAAATTTATTCACCACCAAGGGCGTTGGGAAAGCTACACCCAGGATTGCTAAGTGGTTGTACAGGTTACAAGGATATGACTTTACTTTAAATTATGTGCCAGGTATTCGCAACATAAATGCTGACTGTTTGTCGCGGTTGCCATTACAGTGTGTAGATGATGAGGATGAAACCAACGATGAATGTGTAGTGGCCAGTGTATCTGAGTCGTGCAAGGGAGCCATCACAGTGGAGGAGTGGAAGTCAGCGGTAAGGGAAGATACCATCATGAAGGACATATTGAACGAATTATCCCGCTCATCTCAACCCAACATGATTTTAAAAAGAAAATTTGGTGAATTCTGGACAGAGCTTTCTTTTGAAGATGGGGTGGTGCACAGGGGTGACAGACTAGTGGCACCTGAAAGCTTACGGCCCAGGGTGCTCAAGTTATTACATGAAGGACATAATGGGATGTCAGGGATGAAGAGGAGAGCGAGGGTGACCTTTTGGTGGCTTGGAATGGACAAGGAAGTGGAGGAGTGTGTGCGAGGGTGCATAGATTGTATGTGTAGTGACAAGTCCCATCCAGTTGAAGAATCTGCCATTGCCCCCACTGAGTTTCCCAGTAAACCGTGGGAAAGAGTGACCGTGGATATTTGCGGACCTTTTTCTGCTAAAGGAATATCCAATAAATGTGCCCTTGTGATGATCGATTATTATTCGAAGTGGCCTGAAGTGGCGTTTTCTGGTGAAGTAAAGGCAGCCAATGTCATTGAGTTTTGTGATCAAATCTTTCGCAGGGAAGGGTGTCTCGATACGCTAGCAACTGACAAGGGGCCCCAATTCATGGCGGAAGATTTTAAAACATATTTATCCAAGATGGGTGTGGTGCACCGTACCACAGCAGTTTATAACCCCAGGGAGAATGGCCTCGTTGAGACGTTCAACCGGGTATTGAAGGAGTGCGTTAAATTGAGTGAGAGTAGTGGCGGTGATTGCAAGGAGGCTGTAAAGGAAATGTTATGGAGTTACCGCACGACAACGCACTCTGTCACCAAGGAAACTCCATTCATGCTTTTGAAGGGTAGGCAGCCAGGAACAATAGTCTCTCCAGCATGGATGATCATGGGACGCACACATCAATTGGACAAGGAAAATTTGGTGGGCAGGGTTCAAAAATATCAAGCCAAATATGTAAGGAGGCACAATGACAAATTAAAAAAGGGAAGGAGAGTATTTGCGGTGGGTGATTGGGTAAGGGCCAATAGTTTGGGTACTCAGAAGATGTCAAAATGGTTGGTGCCAAAGTGTGTAACTACAGTAGCAGGCAACAATGTGTGGCTGTCTGATGGTAAAAGGTGGAATATTCGCAGGGTTACTTTATGCAATGCACTTGAACGTGACATGTGGATAAAGAAATCGAGTGATAGTTTGAGGGAAGGGGTGGTTGGTGGAAAGTCCGTTGTGAAAGAATTGGAATCTCGGGTCAGGAGGAGGCCCATGTGGCAAAATGACTATGTGTGCGATTAACTATTGTATAGTTGGATTCTTATGAAGCCTTCAGTTGTTATTCTAACATGTCAGTTCTATTATCTTCTTATCGGATATTGTTTTATTGTTTTTTTATTTATTCCTTATCTTGTGCATTTTGTTTGCTGTTTCCATATTGTTTTGTTATTAGAAAAGGGAGATGTGTTGTATCTTAGCAACCCTGCAGGTTAATGTGTTCTGTAACCTAGTGATGGTTGCTAGCCTTCCGGTGTTCTGGAAGCTTGGCTTCAGTTGCTAGGACGGTTGCTGCTAGATGAGGAGGTGCTCAGGGGTTGTTTCCTGTACTCTACTCAATAAACCTTCCTACAAATGTATTTACGTGTTTGCACTCGTTAAAAGCAGTGCTCCGTCTTCTTAGAGTAGGAATATTCTCTGCCTTCACACATGTTTAATTATCTTACGTTCCGAGCTGAAGTTTGCAGCTTTGGTGCCACATTGAGACAGCACTAAAAGGCCATGCAGAGGGTGGGTAAAGGTAAAGGGAGGTGAGGGTGACTTGAGGGTTCAGGGTGGGTAGAGGTAAAGGGAGGTGAGGGTGACTTGAGGGTTCAGAGTGGGTAGAGTTAAAGGGAGGTCAGGGTGACTTGAGGGTTCAGGGTGGGTATAGTTAAAGGGAAGTGAGGGTGACTTGAGGGTTCAGGGTGGGTAGAGTTAAAGGGAGGTTTGTGTGACTTGAGGGTTCAGGGTGAGTAGAGGTAAAGGGAGGCGAGGATGACTTGAGGGTTCAGGGTGGGTGGAGTTAAAGGGAGGTGAGGGTGACTTGAGAGTTCAGGGGTGGGTAGAGGTAAAGGTGAGGGTGACTTGAGGGCTATGGGGAGGGTACAAGTAAAGGAAGGTGAGGGTGACTTGAGAGCTCAGGGGTAGGTAAAGGTAAAGGGAGGTGAGGGTGACTTGAGAGCTCAGGGGTGGGTAGAGGTAAAAGGAGGTGAGGGTGACTTGAGAGCTCAGGGGTGAATAGAGGTAAAGGGAGGTGAGGGTGACTTGAGGGTTCAGGGTGGGTAGAGTTAAAGGGAGGTGTGTGTGACTTGAGGGTTCAGGGTGCGTAGAGGTAAAGGGAGGTGAGGGTGACTTGAGGGTTCAGGGTGGGTAGAGTTAAAGGGAGGTGTGTGTGACTTGAGGGTCCAGGGTGGGTAGAGGTAAAGGAAGGTGAGGGTGACTTGAGGGCTATGGGGTGGGTCAAGTAAAGGAAGGTGAGGGTGACTTGAGAGCTCAGGGGTAGTGTTATACCTGCTGCTCAGCCAGTGTGACTGTGTTGAAGGAATGTTGGTGTGTGAGGTGGCAGTGGAATGTTGGTGAGTGTGAGAGTCAGTTGGTGGATGGGCTGAGCAGCAGGAAGGCTGCTCCTGGTGGGGCTGTTCTCTACTTTGTAACATCTATCCTGAATAAACCTACTTGATGAATCTACTTGGAACCGGACCTACTTTCATTCACTACAGGTAGGTAGGGGTAAAGGGAGGTGAGGGTGACTTGAGAGCTCAGGGGTGAGTAGAGGTAAGAGGAGGTGAGGGTGACTTGATTGCTCAGGGGTGGGTAGAGGTAAAGGGAGGTGAGGGTGACTTGAGAGCTCAGGGGTGGGTAGAGGTAAGAGGAGGTAAGGGTGACTTGAGAGTTCAGGGGTGGGTAGAGGTAAGAGGAGGTGAGGGTGACTTGAGAGCTCAGGGGTGGGTAGAGGTAAGAGGAGGTGAGGGTGACTTGAGAGCTCAGGGGTGGGTAGAGGTAAGAGGAGGTGAGGGTGATGAGTTCTCAGGATGGGTAGAGTTACAGGGAGGTGAGGGGAACTGGAGGGCTGAGGTGCATAGGGGTAAAGTAGATGAAGGTCATTTGAGGGCATGGGGTGAGTAGAGGTAAGGGGCGTAAGGGTGACTTGAGGGCTCAGGTGGGTAGAGGTAAAGGGAGGTGAGGGTGACTTGAAGGCACATGGTCGGTAATTGTAAAGGGAGGTGAGGGTGACTTGAGGGCTCAGGGGTGGATAGAAGGAAAAGGAATCGAAGGTGATCTGAGGGTTTAGGGGTGGGCAGAGATAAAAGCAGGTGAGGGTGACTTTACTGAATAGTATAATATGGTATGGCCTGATTGTACGGTATTGTACAGTATGGTATGGTATGGCATAATATATTATGAAATGGAATGGACTGTCATTGTAGTGTATGGTAGTGTATGGTATGGTATGGTATAATCTAGTATGAAATGGTATGGACTGTCATCATATGGTTTGACATGGTATGGTATGGACTGTCATCATATGGTTTGACATGGTATGGTATGGACTGTCATGGTATGGTATGTGCTGCTATTGTATGGTATGGTATGGCCTGTCATTTCATAATATGCTATGGTCTGTGCTGTTATTGTATTGTATGGTATGGTATGAAATGGTGTGGTATGGACTGTCATCATATGGTTTGACATGGTATGGTATGGACTGTCATGGTATGGTATGTGCTGCTATTGTATGGTATGGTATGGCCTGTCATTTCATAATATGCTATGGTCTGTGCTGTTATTGTATTGTATGGTATGGTATGAAATGGTGTGGTATGGTACGCAATGGTATGGACTGTCATTTTATGGTATAGTATGGTATCGACTGTCATTGTACAGTATGGTATGGTATGACCTGTCATTGTATTGTATGGTGTGGTATATTATGCTGTGGTATGGTATGGACTGTCATGGTATGGTATAATATAGTATGATATAGAATAAAATGGTATGGACTATGGACTGTCATTGTATGGTATGGTATGAAATGGTATGGACAGTCATTGTATGGTATGGTTTGTAATGGTATGGACTGTCATTGTACAGTATGGTATGGTATGACCTGTTATTGTATTGTACAGTATGGTATATTATGCTATTGTATGGTTTGGTATGGTATAGTATAACATGGTATGGACAGTCATTGTATGGTTTGGTATGGTATGATATAGTATGGTATCATATTGTGTGGTATGGTATAGTATGAAATGGTATGGACTGTCATTGTACAGTATGGGTATGGTATGGTACGGTATGAAATGGTATGGACTGTCATTGTACAGTATGGGTATGGTATGGTACGGTATGAAATGGTATGGACTGTCATTGTACGGCATGGTATAGTATGTGTGATCACTTGAGGGAGAATAACAAGACAGAGTCAATGTCCAAACCAGTATTAATGTGGAATATATACATTTTCTTTATTTAGTCAGAACTTTTCTCTTTGTTCTTTTTTTTGGGTTCAGTCAAAAGGAATAACTAAAAATAAACTAATGGCGTCATTCCTTTCCTTTGGGGATTACACTTCTCCCTCCATTTCTTTGGGTGTCTTAGTAGGTTTTCATCTTCCTTCCTTAGTAGGTTCCCCCTCTTAGAGCGTTCGGGAAGAACAGGACCATCCCTCGAAAAAAATAAAACAGAAAAAAATGTCGGGTCAGGATCCTTGCTTCCGCTTGCACTGTTTGGTCCTATAACTATACCACCACCACCAAACCCGTGGTTTTGTGATCACAGTCATCTTTTGGTGTTCAGTGATCAGGTGCAGTTACTCTCTTTCCCACCCACCACCTCGGTAATGACCAGTAATAAGAGATAGGCCCTTGCCTCTGGCCACAGCCCTCTTGGGTCGTGGCAGAGGGTGTCACGGCGTTCTCTGCTTCTCAAGGACAGCTGTATTTGAGAGCGGTGTTCCCCGGCTGATCTCGGACCAACTCCTCTCCGAAAGGTTCCTCCGTTCCCGTCCTCTGTTTCCTGGTCTTCTCCTGCCTGCTTCGATACCACGGTCTCTGGCTGTCTCGAAGTCTCCTCTCCTAGGTCGGGATGGTCTCCCTCCATGGTGTTCTCCTCCTCCTTCCCTACCGCCTTCATGCTTCCTTCGATGTCTTCCTCTCTCCCCTCACCGCATTCCTACTCCTCTCTCAAAAGGCCACCTGATGATGTCCTTACTACGTGGGGCTGGCGTGCTGGTACGCCACCTTCAAATTTCTCTGGGTAACCTATGGCGGCCATCTTGGAATTCCCTCTCCACTAAGAATGGACGTTCGGGTCATACAGAAACAGGACATCGGGCCAGGTAATCAGCATTCCCCTGTAGTTTCCCTGGGATATGGAATGCCTGGAAAGAGAAAGGCTGCAAAGATAAGAACCATCAAAGAATCTTCAGATTAGTATCTTTATGTGTAGACAGCCAAGATAAGGAGGCATGGTCCATCAAGAGTATGAATGTACATCCTAACAGATAATATTGAATGCTTCCATGGCCCATTTAATAGCTAAACACTCCTTTTCCATAGTGGAATAACGTACCTCACAGGAAAATAGTTTTCTACTGAGAAACACGATGGGTCATAGATCACCTTGTTGATCAGGCTGAGACAAGATCGCACCTAGACCTCTGCCCGAATCATCAGCTTGAAGGACAAACAGCTTTTTGAAGTCAGGGCACATTAATACTGGTGCATGACACAAGAGATGTTTCAATTGTTGAAAACTTTCTTCTTGGGGCTCTGTCCATACAAGTTTGGCATGTGTGGCCTTCTGTGTGAGCAGGTCTGTGAGAGGGCTGGCCACCTCGGAGAACTGAGGGCTGAATCGCCGGTAATAACCTACAAGCCCCAGAAATGACTGAATCTCTTTTTTCGTTGTGGGTTGAGGGATGTTCTGTATAGCCTCTAGTTTGTTATGTTTGGGCTGAATCATACTTGCCTCTGTGGTATAACTCAAATAATCTATATGGTCAGAGGAAAGGGTGGTGTTCTTAGGGTTCAGAGTGAGGCCAGCTTGTTTTAGAGTTTTAATTACTCAACCCAAATGTTGCACATGACTCTCCCAGTCGGGGCTGTATACGACAATGTCATCTAAATAGGCGATAGCTTACAAGTGATGTGCCCGTAACAATAGGTCCATAACTCTCTGAAAAGTAGCAGGGGCACCGTGAACACCAAATGGCATGACCTTGAAGTGATATAGTCCGGATGGAGTAGAAAACGCAGTTTTCTCTTGGGCTGTCTTAGTGAGGGGGATTTGTCAGTATCCTTTTGTTAAATCTATTGTTGACATATATTTAGCTCCACCCAACCTTTCTACTAACTCATCCACACTAGGCATGGGATAAGCATCGAATCGAGAATTAGCAGTTAGTTGTCAGAAATCTACACAAAACAGAGACTTCCATCCAGTTTTGGTACAAGCACCAATGGCGATCACCAGGTGCTTTGTGATGGTTCTGTTATATCAGCCTTTAATATGGCTTCCACTTCCTGTTCCACAGCCTGACGTCTGGGATTGGATAAGGTTTTAATTTTACAATCTGGCTCCCTTCAGTTATTATATCATGTGTAATTAAAGATGTTCGTCCGGGATTACTAGAACAAAGACCAGGACATTGGTCTAACATATCAAGTAACTGCTGTTGTTGGCTCACCGTTAGTCTGGTCCCCATCCTGGGTCTCTCTACAGATGTAACACCAAAAGGTTGTAAGAGTATTTTTAGAGGTTTGGTGGGGGTAACTTGTCCCACTAGCGCTATCTTATCTTTCATCTGCTTTTAAGGTTCCACCCATTTTTTTAACAAGTTAATATGGTAGGTTTGTCCCATGCTCCCTACCTGGGAAATGGTTACCCTGTAAGTTACAGGAGGTAGCTTTTCTATGACTCTATAGGGTCCCTGCCATTTTGCTAACAGCCTTTTTTGAGTAGTGGGCAAAATAATTAACACTTTGTCCCCTACTGTCAGCTTTACTACTGGTATCATAGATTAGTTATTACTTCTGTTGGGCCCTCTCCATATTGTTATGGACTTCCTCCTATAAAGTGGTTAAGGTTTCTCTTAAGGAGGTACTATATGCTAACAGAGGTTTACCCTCATCTTCTTCTTCGGTCCACTGTTCAGCTGCCATATCTAGTAGGGTGCGTGGCTTTCTCCTGAACAACAGTTCGAATGGGGAGAAACCCATAGATTTCTGTTCGTGTGTTCTGATGGCAAATAAGACAAGAGGTAGTTTGCGATCCCAGTCCCTCCCAGTGTCATTTATGAGTTTTCGTAACATGGTTTTGATAGTTTTGTTATATCTTTCCACCAGTCCGTCGGTTTGAGGATGATATACTGCTGTAAAGATCTGTTGGATGCCCAGGAGTTTACAAGCCTGTCTCATTAGGCGTGACATAAAGGGAGTTTCCTGGTCCAATACTATCTCCAGGGGAAATCCTACTCGAGAAAAGAAGGAAATCATAGCTTGAGCTATGGAAAGTGTGGCCATGCTCATTAGGAGGTATGGCCTCTGGGTACCGTGTGGCATAATCCACAAGTACCAAAATATATTTGTGTCCTCTGGCTGAGGGCGTTAGGGGTCCTATTAAGTCCATCCCCACCCATTGAAAGGGTATATTAATTTTGGGGAGAGGTTGTAAGGGAGCCTTTTGTTTTCCTGCTGGATTGACTAATTGACACCTTGGGCAGGTAGCACAGAACCTAGACACTGCCTTATAAATACCCGGCCAGAAAAATCGCTCTAGGAGATACTTAAGTGTGTGTTCCTGCGCATAGTATCAGACAGCAATGGGTGGTACCACACATGTGGGCTGGGTAGGCCTCGATCAGACAGGAATGGGTGGTACCACGGACTTGGTGTTCATAGGCCTTGATCAGACAGGAATGGGTGGTACCACAGACGTGGGGTAGGTAGGCCTCAATCAGAGAGGAATGGGTGGTACCACAGACATGGGGTGTGTAGGCCTCGATCAGATAGGAATGGGTGGCACCATGGACCTGGGGTGTGAGGGCCTCGATCAGACAGAAATGGGTTGTACCATGGATGTGGGGTGGGTAGGCCTTGATCAGACAGGAATGGGTTGTACCACGGATGTGGGGTGGGTAGGCCTCAATCAGACAGGAATGTGTGGTACCACAGACGTGGGGTGGGTAGGCCTCGATCAGATAGGAATGGGTTATACCACAGACGTGGGGTGGGTAGGCCTCGATCAGATAGGAATGGGTGGTAACATGGACCTGGGGTGGGAGGGCCTCGATCAGACAGGAATGGGTTGTACCATGGATGTGGGGTGGGTAGGCCTTGATCAGATGGGAATGGGTTGTACCATGGATGTGGGGTGGGTAGGCCTCGATCAGATAGGAATGGGTTGTACCATGGATGTGGAGTGGGTAGGGCTCAATCAGACAGGAATGGGTGGTACCACAGACGTGGGGTGGGTAGGCCTCGATCAGACAGGAATGGATTGTACCACCAATGTGGGGTGGGTAGGCCTCGATCAGACAGGAATGGGTAGTACCATGGATGTGGGGTAGGTAGGCCTTGATCAGATAGGAATGGGTTGTACCATGGATGTGGGGTGGGTAGGCCTTGATCAGATAGGAATGGGTTGTACCATGGATGTGGGGTGGGTAGGCCTCAATCAGACAGGAATGGGTGGTACCACAGACATGGGGTGGGTAGGCCTCGATCAGACAGGAATGGGTTGTACCACCGATGTGGGTTGTGTAGGCCTTGATCAGACAGGAATGGGTGGTACCACAGACGTGGAGTGGGTGGGCCTCGATCAGACAGGAATGAGTTGTACCACGGATGTGGGGTGGGTAGGCCTCAATCAAACAGCAATGGGTGGTTCCATGGACGTGGGATAAGTAGGCCTCAATCAGACAGGAATGGGTGGTACCACGGACGTGGAGTGGGTAGGCCTCAATGAGACAGGAATGGGTGGTACCACGGATGTGGAGTGGGTAGGCCTCGATCAGACAGGAATGGGTGGTACCATACACATGGGGTGGGAAGGCCTTGATCAGACAGAAATGGGTGGTACCACGAACGTGGGGTGGGTAGGCCTGGATTTGACATGAATGGATTGTACTATGGATTTGGAGTGGGTAGGCCTCAATTAGACAGGAATGGGTGGTAGCATAGACTTGGGTGGGTAGGCCTCGATCAGACAGGAATGGGTGGTACCATGGACCTGTGATTGGTAGGCCTCAATCAGACAGGAATAGGTTGTACCACGGATGTGGGGTGGGTAGGCCTCGATCAGATAGGAATGAGTTGTACCACGGATCTGGGGTGGGTAGGCCTCGATCAGACAGGAATGAGTGGTACCATGACCTGGAGTGGGTAGGCCTCGATCAGGCAGGAATGGGTGGGTCCACAGACGTGGGGTGGGTAGGCCTTGATCAGACAAGAATGGGTGGTACCACAGACGTGTGGTGGGTATGCCTCGAACAGACAGGAATGGATTGTACTCTGGACGTGGAGTGGGTAGGCCTCAATTAGACAGGAATGGGTGGTACCATAGACTTGGGTCGGTAGGCCTCGATCAGACAGGAATGGGTGGTACCATGGACCTGTGATGGGTAGGCCTCAATCAGACAGGAATGGGTTGTACCACGGATGTGGGGTGGGTAGGCCTCGATCAGACAAGAATGGGTGGTACCATGGACCTGCGGTGCGAGGGCCTTGATAAGTTTTCCTGTGAAAGAAATGTAGGTAGGTTTATGAAGATGTGAGGACAAGGGGGGATGAGAGGTTGTATGATAGAGTGGAGGAGGGCTCAGGGTACCGGCTCACTGTCCTAGTTGGCTCTACCAACCTCTACAGGAAGACGCCCTTAACCTCTCGCCCTGTACCTGCCCTAGGCTGCATGTCCAGAGTGGGGGGCTGGAAGAGAGTAGTTGATGTCTGGCAGCGTGGATCAGAGAGAGGGACACTGGGAAGGCCAGTCACACACTACTCTCCTGGCCCTGATGTTGGACTGGGAGTTGGAAAGGGGCAAAATGAAGGGGGTGGAATCAACAGCTGAAAACCTGTAACCGAGAAACCAGATGCAAAAAACAAAGCCCGGGAAACACTGGGTCTAGCCCAGTACAAGCTGTGCTTTGACAAATGCCCTCGAGCTCCGACCCGCTTCTGCAGGACACTGACGGTGCCGATATGCCGGGCCGCAGCACACACTTCCGGAGGGTAACCTAGTATATGGGCCCCCATTATAGCCAACGAGGAGTCTGGGGCACTGATTTTGATGCTCGTGTGCTGGCCCGGCTTTAGCGCTGGTGGCGCCCTGTGCGACAATGTCTGTTGGTGCCCCTCCAATAACCACTTCTGCCACGGAGTCTCTCACTAGCACCCTTTAACAGTGCCTCTCAAGTCTCCATAACCACTGTCTCTCAGATTCATTTAGTTTTATAGCACCACTCATACCAGTGTAAGGTGTCAGAGCACTTTACACCACACACCCATTGCACAGAGACAATCATATGTGTGTAAATCAGTGTATAGGAAATGTTACATCAGACAGGACTACAAGGTGGGATGTATGACGATATCACGCATGCATTACATCGCATGCCATTAGATCGCGGTTTTAACAACGCAAGTCGTTACAACGACTTGCGTTGGAGGGCGCTGGACTTAGGAGTAGTTTAATTTACTATTCCAACTCCAGCCTACGTACAGTAGGGAAGGTGTTGGATAGTAAATTAAACTACTCCTTGTCCTACAGCGCCCTCCAGTGCAAGTCGTTGTAACAACTTGCGTTGTAAAAACCGCGATCTAATGGCATGCGATGTAATGCATGCGTTCTAAAGGTTGTTTCCCTACAAGGTGTAGTGTAGGAGTGACATGTCATCGATACTGGTAGGAAATATAGTTTGAGTCCTTATTCTGGAAAAGCACAAATTCAGAATTAATAATGTAACATCATTGTTAGGGGTTCTCTTTCATAATAAGAATTGTTTTCTATCCAAATGAACCCTTTTCACAAAATTAGGATGATGAAAGACTGGGCATAAAAACATAACGCTCTAACATATACCTTGCAGTTTGCAGCAGCTCTTTGCTGACAGTTAATAGCTCAATGTTCTATATTAGGATTTTGACTTATAGAGGACAAGTAACAAAAGGATCTCTCTTACAGAAGCAGTAACGCACTGACCTATTTACATTATATGCATTTTGTTATCCGCATGGTACACGTTCCTAGCCGCAGGCATTTTAACCCTCTGCACTACCTTAGGATCAGTCAAAACTTCCACTAGACAAACCTCCGGTCTCTTTCCAGGAAAACGATTAATCACCAGACTTATCTTGACATTTTAATTGATGTCTGAAAATTGCTGGAGGCCAGGAACGCGGCAGCAGGTGCTTTTAAAATGATAATATACTTTTTCAAAAATGACGCCCCCACCCCAAGTCAGCGCCCGGTGCGGTCGCACCGATCGCACTGCCCTAGAGCCGGCCCTGCTCGTGTGTACGCTTCACTTGTGCATCCGTTTGTGTATATGTGCATTGTGTGAGGTGGCAGGTATGCAGTGTGTGTGTGTGCATGTACGTGCCTGTGCGTTTCCAAACCCTTGAGTCTGTGTCTCTGTGTATGCCTGCTGGAGTGTGCGCATGCGCTTGCGTATACCTCCTGGAGTGTATGTGTGTGCTGGGGTGTGCCTGTTGGAGGTTGTGTGCGTGCTGGGGTGTGCCTCCTGGTGTGTGTGCTTGTGCTTGAGTTTGTACCTCCTGGAGTGTGTGCATCTGCTGGGGTGTGCCTCCTGGAGTGTGTGCGTGTGCTGGGGTGTGCCTGTTGGAGGTTGTGTGCGTGCTGGGGTGTGCCTCCTGGTGTGTGTGCTTGTGCTTGAGTTTGTACCTCCTGGAGTGTGTGCATGGGCTGGGGTGTGCCTCCTGGAGTGTGTGTGTGTGCTGGGGTGTTCCTCCTGGAGTGTGTGCGTGTGCTGGGGTGTGCTTGTTGGAGGTTGTGTGTGTGCTGGGGTGTGCCTCCTGGTGTGTGTGCTTGTGCTTGAGTTTATACCTCCTGGAGTGTGTGCATGTGCTGGGGTGTGCCTCCTGGAGTGTGTGTGTGTGCTGGGGTGTTCCTCCTGGAGTGTGTGCGTGTGCTGGGGTGTGCCTGTTGGAGGTTGTGTGCGTGCTGGGGTGTGCCTCCTGGAGTTTGTGCGTGTGCCTCCTGGAGTGTGTGCGTGTGCTGGGGTGTGCCTCCTGGAGTGTGTGTGTGTGCTGGGGTGTTCCTCCTGGAGTGTGTGCGTGTGCTGGGGTGTGCCTGTTGGAGGTTGTGTGCGTGCTGGGGTGTGCCTCCTGGAGTTTGTGCGTGTGCCTCCTGGAGTCTGTGCATGTGCTTGGGTGTGCATCATATGAGGTGTTCTCCTGGTCGACCCCCAGGGCAGGTGTATCAGAGAGTAGCTGTGGTTGGACGTCACACATCACTTAAGCCCACCATGTGCTTCCAACAGGCACGTGACTGCCTAAATAATGCTGTACAGCAGGGGCGCAACTAGACCCGAACTTCGGGGGTGGGGGGGGCAACAATCCCAGCCAGGGCTGGCCCTAGCACTGGTCGCACACTGTGCAACAGTCTTTTTTGGCCCCCTCTCCCCCATTTTCTCCTTCTCTGTGAATTCCCTCACTTCCACTCACCAATAATGCACCTCATCTCTCTATAGCACATTTCTGACAAACATTTCATTTTTTATAGCGCTACTCATACTTTATTTACACTCAGTTCTGTGATCTACATGGTACACGTTCTTTGTAGCAGGCGCATTAACCCTCTGTGCTGTTTGGGTGAGAGGTGTGCCCATGTGAGTGCACGGCGAGCGATGCAACAGTGTGAGAGTAGGGTAAGAGGAGTGACAGCAGGGTGAGTGAGGTGACCATATGGTGCGGATGTAAGTGCAGAGTGGGATGAATGAATGCATGGCTAGTGATGGACTTGTTTGAGTGAGATTGCAGAGTGAGCAGTGAGGGGGACAGGTGAGTGAAGTGTCACATGAGTGCAGGGTGAGTAGTGCGCTCGTGTGACTGCAGGGTGAGGTACAGGGTGAACAGAGCAAGTGCTTTGTGAGTGCAGAGTGATCACTGTGAGTGCAGGTTGAGTGGGTGAATGGTGTGAGTGCATGGTGATCAGTGTGAGTGCATTGTGATCGCTATGAGTGCAGGGTGAGCACGAAAGTGAAGGGCGAGAATGAGGAGTGAGTTGTCTGAATGCAGGGTGCATTCCCAGACACTTGAAGTAACATAGCTTGTTATTGACGGCGACGTAGGTTGTCAGATATAAGTTAAACTATTGCTATTATGGCATTAATCAGGGATCAGGGTGGAGGAAATAAATAATGTGCTGATCCTGCAACAAACTTCCAGCCTTATGATTAGGGTTGCCAGCTCATTATTTTGCTGTCCCAGACGGGACAAAAATAAACAGTCACCTAAAGCCGTATTTTCAGCACTTATCTGTGCATACTTCGAACAGCAAATATAAATGGAAAGCACTTTTAATTGTGTTCTAGGGCTGCCTGAATGACCCATGACTGATAATTAAAGGGAACAAAGACAGAAAAGTCACATTACAAATGAATACATACATTTTTATTTATAACCCTATTTAGGGTCAAGACGAGGTCTTTCAGTGTCTTTAAACAACACACGGCTGGCATTTTTCTTTTGGCAACCCTACTTTATATTCCTTTTCATGAAAAGTATTCTCACACTATGGCAGTAAATGTAAAATACAGATGTAAGGAATAGGCAGAGTGGGGGCCCAGGGGGTACTGGAACCAGGAAAAAACTAAGCCTCTGTAACCAGTTTACAAAGGTTTGTAAATATGCAAATGGTCTTTAAAGACCTGTGAAAAACTCAGGCGTGACGGAGATAAGACTCCAGACACTGCCCAGCCGGGCCCACAGCAGCTCTAGCTGCAGCAGCCAGGGCTGAGACACACAACGGGGGAGGGGGGAACTGAAGCCCTTTTAGCCCTATGGGCGTTGCGCGCATGCTGTGCAGTGTGCACCGTATTGTCCTTGAACACGCTCACACGTGCACACTGCACCGGCCAGCACCCAGTGGGGCTGTTCTCAAACTCAACATATCACCCAGTCCACCGACCACCGGGGGTTTGGTCAAAAAGAATCCCAGAACTGTAAGTGCGCCCAGAAGCTGAAAGCGCTTAAGAACCATACAAAGAACCCTACAAGGGATACAAGCACACTATGCAAACGTACACAACATACGCATATTTCCAAGGAAGGCACAGAAGAACACATCCACCCTTGTATTTGCAGAATCCGCTTTTCAATGTTTCCATTATGTGCCCCGTACTCTCGCTCAAATTGGTATGATCCTGAGGTTACTTTTGCCTCTAGGCACTACATAAGTTCTCCATATTCCTGCAGACGCTGGTCCAGCCATTACTTTATGCTTCCAGCCCTTGAGCTGCTCAGCCGCCTTGGTCAGTGGTCTAACCCGTTATCTTGCAGGGGGTAGAATGTTCCCCTGATTCTAGTGCTTATCAGAAGTACCTAATATAGCGCTATCTCCCATGCAAAGACTGTTTCTTTCTACAGTTTAGCATCCTCATATTACAACCATTCTCAAAAAAGCCTCCTCAGTATTCCTATGAAAATTGACCTTTACTTGAAATCTCAAATCATTGCCTCTCCTTGTCTTGCAAATGAAACTCTCCTTCCTTACATGCTCTGCATGCCTCCACTCTCTGAGTATAGACCTTACCTTCCTTCCATCCTCCAAGTGCCTCCACACTCTGGGTATAGATTTTACCTTCCTTCCATCCTCTGCATGCCTCCTCTTCCTGGGTACAGACCTTACCTTCCTTCCATCCTCTGCATGTCTCCTCTCTCTTGGTATAGACCTTACCTTCCTTCCATCCTCTGCATGCCTCCTCTTCCTGGGTACAGACCTTACCTTCCTTCCATCCTCTGCATGTCTCCTCTCTCTGGGTATAGACCTTACCTTCCTTCCATCCTCTGCGTGCCTCCACTCTCTGGGCACAGACCTTACCTTCCTTCCATCCTCGTCGTGCCTCCATTCTCTGGGTATAGACCGTACCTTCCTTCCATCCTCTGTGTGTCTCCTCTCTCTGGGTATAGACCTTACCTTCCTTCCATCCTCTGGGTGTCTCCTCTCTCTGAGTATGACCCTGTGCTTCCTTCCATCCTCTGCGTGGCTCAAATCTCTGGGTATAGACCTTACCTTCCTTCCATCCTCTGGGTGCCTCCTCTCTCTGAGTATAGACCTTACCTTCCTTCCATCCTCCGGGTGCCTCCACTCTCTGGGTATAGACCTTACCTTCCTTCCATCCTCCGGGTGCCTCCACTCTCTGAGTATAGACCTTACCTTCCTTCCATCCTCTGGGTGCCTCCTCTCTCTGAGTATAGACCTTACCTTCCTTCCATCCTCCGGGTGCCTCCACTCTCTGAGTATAGACCTTACCTTCCTTCCATCCTCCGGGTGCCTCCACTCTCTGAGTATAGACCTTACCTTCCTTCTGTCCTCTGCATGCCTCCACTCTCTGGGTATAGACCTTACCTTCCTTCCATCCTCTGGGTGCCTCCTCTCTCTGAGTATAGACCTTACCTTCCTTCCATCCTCCGGGTGCCTCCACTCTGAGTATAGACCTTACCTTCCTTCTGTCCTCTGCATGCCTCCACTCTCTGGGTATAGACCTTACCTTCCTTCCATCCTCTGGGTGCCTCCTCTCTCTGAGTATAGACCTTACCTTCCTTCCATCCTCTGTGTGCCTCCTCTCTCTGAGTATAAACCTTACCTTCCTTCCATCCTCTGCGTGCCTCCTCTCTCTGGGTATAGACCTTACCTTCCTTCCATCCTCTGGGTGCCTCCACTCTCTGAGTATAGACCTTACCTTACCTTCCTTCCATCCTCTGGGCACCTCCACTATCTGAGTATAGACCTTACCTTCCTTCCATCCTCTCTGTGCCTCCACTCTCTGGGTGTAGACCTTACTTTCCTCCCATCCTCTGAGTGCCTCCACTCTCTGGGTATAGACCTTACCTTCCTTCAATCCTCTGCGTGCCTCCACTCTCTGGGTATAGACCTTACCTTCCTTCCATCGTATGCATGCCTCCACTCTCTGGGTATAGACCTTACCTTCCTTCCATCCTCTGCGTGCCTCCACTCTTTCGGTATAGACCTTACCTTACCTTCCTTCCATCCTCTGAGTGTTTCCTCTCTCTGAGTATAGACCTTACCTTCCTTCTGTCCTTTGCATGCCTCCACTCTCTGGGTATAGACCTTACCTTCCTTCCATCCTCTGGGTGCCTCCTCTCTCTGAGTATAGACCTTACCTTCCTTCCATCCTCTGTGTGCCTCCTCTCTCTGAGTATAAACCTTACCTTCCTTCCATCCTCTGCGTGCCTCCTCTCTCTGGGTATAGACCTTACCTTCCTTCCATCCTCTGGGTGCCTCCACTCTCTGAGTATAGACCTTACCTTACCTTCCTTCCATCCTCTGGGCACCTCCACTATCAGAGTATAGACCTTACCTTCCTTCCATCCTCTCTGTGCCTCCACTCTCTGGGTGTAGACCTTACTTTCCTCCCATCCTCTGAGTGCCTCCACTCTCTGGGTATAGACCTTACCTTCCTTCAATCCTCTGCGTGCCTCCACTCTCTGGGTATAGACCTTACCTTCCTTCCATCGTATGCATGCCTCCACTCTCTGGGTATAGACCTTACCTTCCTTCCATCCTCTGCGTGCCTCCACTCTTTCGGTATAGACCTTACCTTACCTTCCTTCCATCCTCTGAGTGTTTCCTCTCTCTGAGTATGACCTTCTGCTTCCTTCCATCCTCTGCGTGCCTCAACTCTTTGGGTATAGACCTTACCTTCCTTCCATCGTATGCATGCCTCCACTCTGAGTATAGACCTTACCTTCCTTCTGTCCTCTGCATGCCTCCACTCTCTGGGTATAGACCTTACCTTCCTTCCATCCTCTGGGTGCCTCCTCTCTCTGAGTATAGACCTTACCTTCCTTCCATCCTCTGTGTGCCTCCTCTCTCTGAGTATAAACCTTACCTTCCTTCCATCCTCTGCGTGCCTCCTCTCTCTGGGTATAGACCTTACCTTCCTTCCATCCTCTGGGTGCCTCCACTCTCTGAGTATAGACCTTACCTTACCTTCCTTCCATCCTCTGGGCACCTCCACTATCTGAGTATAGACCTTACCTTCCTCCCATCCTCTGAGTGCCTCCACTCTCTGGTTATAGACCTTACCTTCCGCCCATCCCCTACATGTCTCCTCTCTCTGAGTATCAACCTTACCTTCCTTCCATCCTCTGCGTGCCTCAACTCTTTGGGTATAGACCTTACCTTCCTCCCATCCCCTACATGTCTCCTCTCTCTGAGTATCAACCTTACCTTCCTTCCATCCTCTGGGCACCTCCACTATCTGAGTATAGACCTTACCTTCCTCCCATCCTCTGCGTGCCTCCACTCTCTGGTTATAGACCTTACCTTCCTCCCATCCCCTACATGTCTCCTCTCTCTGAGTATCAACCTTACCTTCCTTCCATCCTCTGGGTGCCTCCACTCTCTGAGCATAGACCTTACCTTCCTTCCATCCTCTGGGTGCCTCCACTCTCTGGGTATAGACCTTACCTTCCTTCCATCCTCTGGGTGCCTCCACTCTCTGAGTATAGACCTTACCTTCCTTCTGTCCTCTGGGTGCCTCCTCTCTCTGGGTATAGACCTTACCTTCCTTCCATCCTCTGTGTGCCTCCACTCTCTGGGCACAGACCTTACCTTCCTTCCATCCTCTGCATGCCTCCACTCTCTGGGTATAGACCTTACCTTCCTTCCATCCTCTGTGTGCCTCCACTCTCTGGGCACAGACCTTACCTTCCTTCCATCCTCTGCATGCCTCCACTCTCTGGGTATAGACCTTACCTTCCTTCCATCCTCTGTTTGTCTCCTCTCTCTAAGTATAAACCTTACCTTCCTTCCATCCACTGCATGTCTGCTCTCTCTGGGTATAGACCATACCTTCCTTCCATCCTCTGCGTGCCTCCTCTCTCCGGGTATAGACCTTACCTTACCTTCCTTCCATCCTCTTTGTGCCTCCTCTCTCTGCGTATGACCCTTTACTTCTTTCCATCCTCTGCGTGTCCCGTCTCTCTGAGCACAGCCTACTCTCAGGCGCATGTATGTTCACCTTAACGCCTATTATTGTATTTCGTCAAATTGCCCACACTGCATATCAAAGATCACAGCCTCTCCTTTAAAAGTCATATCCCTGCAACTACACAATACATCACCGCCGGTAGCACGCCTATTAACATCGCCAATTAATTGCACAAATTCACATACCCACTCTCACTAAAAATCACACCTAATGCCTGTTAATGCATGAAATGGTGTCCTCAAGTACACCAGAGTAATCCCAATAACCAACGACAACCAGTGGAAAAAACCAAACTAGCCTGGGGTTCTGGAGCAGTGTGCTGCCTAATGTAAAGTGCTTCGATGCCTCGTCACGGGTAGTAAGTGCTATATAAATGCAATTACAGTACAATACAATATATATCCCACCTGGCTGGCGCACATCAATACTAACACCATAACACTCCACGGTCGGGCAATCAATTGCGGTTCATACAAGCCGTATACTAATCCCCTTTTACTGCTTGACACTTTTACACTTAGAGAAAACTAAACTGCTATGGGTCATGTACATCACCAGTACGGTACCAGTCCACAGCAATTAGCCACCCATCACCTCCAGAACAGGGGTGGTATGGCTGAAGAGATCCGGCACATGCTGCTGGCCAACAGAAGACCCACATTTCATCCACTACTGCAGGTCCCGAAAAGCTACTACTACGGCCGCTTCTTGACATCTCACAATGACAATCAGATATGAAATGATATTAACAAATTCCACCCCAGCAGATCTTCTCACCATGTCTCCCTTTAGCCTACGCCTGCACAGGCAGTGCTTAATTTGAGCCAGTGGTTTCCGGTGCTCGGCACCAACACTTCTGGCAGTCTGCTACATGGTGGCGCTGCATGTTTATTTAGAGTTGAGCACAGCAACAGTTTTTTTGTTAATTCAATATACATTAAAAATGACTAATACCTGCTGCTCAAGCAGTCTTATAGCTCTGGGGCCTGCAATAGTCTGGATTGTAACATGTGTATGACCATGATGACAAGTCGTTGTGTCGGTACTGTTACTGGCAGCGCTGGCAGGGGCAATGTGGGGTGCAAGCAGCAGTGGCCACCTGAGGAGAGCCCTGGCACTTATTTCTTTACAGGAGAAGCGCAGTGCCCAGGGTCATAAACTTTAAATTAACTATCACAGAACAGACCCTATCCAAAATCCTCAAAGTGCGTTCTCCTACAACTGACTCAGCACATGGACAGCGTCAACCTTCTAGACCCCAGCAATCGGGCTTCAGAAAAGGCTGTAGCACCGCGATCCTTAACGTAGTGGACGACATCCACAAGTCTCTAGATACTGACCAATGCTGCCTACTCCTTCTCCTGGACCTATCAGTAGCCTTTGACACGGTTGACCACAAGCTACTCATCAAGGCTCTTCAAGAAAGGGTAGGTGCAGATGAGGTGGTCCTACACTGGTTCTCCCTCTTCCTACACAACCGCTCCCAAAGGATAAAAATCAAAACCTTTACGTCCGACCTACACCCCGTCAGCAAAGGTGTCCCCCAAGGCTCAGTGCTCTCCCCTCGACTATTCAACATATACATGGAACCCCTCACCACCCTACTGAAAAAAGCCAACATCCCCTTCCACCTTTATGCTGATGAGACCCAGATCTATCTGGAAACCTCCTCCATTGATGACATTCAGAGACTAAATGACACTCTAAGAGAAGTTCAACACTGGCTATCAATAAACCACCTAAAACTCAACCAAGACAAAACAGAAATCCTCCTCATCTCCAACAAAGAAGAAAACCCTCAAATCGAAGAATGGCTAAAAGCAATTGATGCTCTCAACGGCAATCTCACTCTGGCCAACTCCGTAAAATCATTAGGAATCACCCTAGACCCAAAACTTGACATGGCCAAACACATTAAGAATTCCGCAAAGAGCGCCTTCCTCAATCTGAAGCTACTCAACAAAATAAAACCCTTCATCCCGCCCAAGGACCTCAAACAAGCCACTCAATCACTGGTGCTATCAAGACTCGACTATGGGAATGCAGTCCTCACCGGTACAGCAAAATCCCACCTAGCTCCCCTCAAAACAACTCTCAATGCAGCAGCCAGAATGGTCACTGGAGTTAGGAAATACGATCACATCTCACCCGCACTCAGAGAACTAAAATGGCTCCCAATTGAAATGCGTGCCAGCTTCAGAACCGCCTGCCTCACGCACAAAGCCCTGCACACAGGGAAACCTGACTACCTGGCCTCCAAACTCAAGAAGGCCGGTCAGACAAGGAACCTCAGGAGCTCCAACACCCTACTACTCATCCCTTTGAAGACACACAAACAAAAAACCGCTACTCGATCCTTTGCTGGGAGC
The DNA here is from genome assembly GCA_963921515.1 of Calotriton arnoldi. Classification (NCBI taxonomy): domain Eukaryota; kingdom Metazoa; phylum Chordata; class Amphibia; order Caudata; family Salamandridae; genus Calotriton; species Calotriton arnoldi. The sequence goes on along the minus strand of CAWUFW010022741.1, from coordinate 42,039 downwards.
GCACCCAAAATATGGAACTCCATCCCAGCTGATATCAGGACTCTCCCTTCCTTTGCAAAATTCAAAAAAACTCCTAAAAGTCCTCTTCCTCAACCGTGCCTTCCCGAACCGAGAGCCGATGCCGTAGCGAACAAGCCTGCACTCTGCAGCCCCCTGACACTGTGTCATTGAGACCTACCTCTTCCCCGCTCCCCGAGCCTTCCTCGTTCCCTCCTCCCTGAAAGAGGTTCAACCCAAGACAATGTGCACCCATCGAGGTTATCGCAGGACTCCCTACCTCACTGTTGCACAGCACGCTGGGACTTCCGAACCAATATGTTTACCTCTGCCTTACTGTGTGACTCTTGCATTAAAATTGTTGTAATGCACACCAATACCCTTGGGTCTGGCCAGCGCTATATAAAACTCCTTAATAAATAAATAAATAAATAAGACCCTCCAGTGCAGTAACCAGCTAAGTGGACTATGATCATATGAAATACCATAAAAGGACCTGCAGATTGGGTTGCCATCTGGCTGTGCTCTTTACTGGCATGATCAATATTTTAATATCCCCCCTGGTACAAATATTAGGAGAATCTCATAAAGCTGGTGCTTTCTTCTACTTATCACTACATATGCAAAACAGCTAATATAAGATAAAAGTACTTTAAATGTGTTTTAGACCTGCCTTACTGATCCCTTACTGATAATTAAAGTGAACAAAGCCAGAAAGGCCAAGTGAAAAATTATTACAGATGATTTTATGTTTAGTTCTATTTAAAGTGTCATGTCTGGGCCTTTGCTGATTCTTCAAACATGAACAAATGGCTGTTATGTTTTTTCTGGTAAAGGTGGCAACCCTATCGGCTGAGCTGTTCAAAGCTGCCAGCTTACTGAAAGCTATAAACTGTGCACCTTTCTCTCACACTTCTTTATCCACCACGCTTTTAAGTGCTGCGTCCCTTAACACGATAACCGCACCTCGGTGGTCCTCACGCATGACAGTGAAATACTTCTCACATAGGATCAAACACAAAGGCAACATATTCCCAACCACAAGCCCTAAACAATGTAGGGTGCAACGCACGTAGACAAGTGCTTCAGCACCCCACAAAAGTCGACATAAGGTGGCACCGGACCAGCCTGTGAAGATATGTCTTATCTCTGAGGTGCGTGGGCGTAGAAACCTTGAGGGACAGGGGGATTTATCTCCCCCACCAGTTGTAGTGAGAGGGATGCATGGGACAAGATACCTGAGATGTTGAAGTGGGCGAGATGCAGGAAACAAGATCCCCCAGATGGTAAAGTGGACGGGATGCAGGGGACAAGACCCTCCAAGATATTAAAGTGGAAGGGGTGCAGGGAACAAGATCTACCCAGATGTTGAAGTGGAAGGGATGGAGGGAACATGATCCACCCAGATGTTGAAGTGGAAGGGATCCAGGTGACAATATAAACCCAGATACTGAAGTGAATGGGATGTAGGGGACAAGTTCCCCCAGATGTTGAAGTAGAGAGTATGTAGGGACAAGATCCCCCAGATGTTGAAGTGCAGGGGATGTTGGGGACAAGAAGTTGAAGTGGAGGGGATGCTGGGGACAAGATCCCCCAGATGTTGAAGTGGAGGGGATTCTGGGGACATGATTTCCCCTAAATGTTGAAGTGGAGGGGATGTAAGAAAAAGATCCCTCAAATGTTAGAGTGGAGGGGATGAAGGGAACAAGATCCCCCAGATGTTGAAGTGGAGGGGATGCAGAGGACAAGATCCTGCCAGATGTTGAAGTGTAGGGGATGTAGGGAAAAAAATCTCCCACAGATGTTGAAGCGGAGGTGATGCAGGGAACAAATCCCCCAAATGTTGAAGTGGAGGGGATGCATGAGACAATATCTCCCCCAGATGTTGAAGTGAAGGAGATGAAGGAACAAGATCCCCAGATATTGAAGTGGATGGGATGTAGGAGACAAGATCCACCAGATGTTGAAGTGGAAAGGATGCTGGGGACAAGATCTCCCCCAGATGTTGAAGTGGAGGGGATGAAGGAACAAGGGGCCACATGCATCAAGCTGTTTTCCGGTCGCAATCGGGCCGAATCGCAGAGTCGGCCCATTTGCGACCGGAAAAAGGCCTTTTCCAATGCATCAAAGGCTTTGAATTCGCAAATTAGGTAATCACAATTTATTGTGATCACCTAAATTGCAAATGCATTTAGGGAATCGCAATCTGCGATTCCCTAATTGTGATGCATCAAGTCTTTCCTAAATGCAAACTGCATTTAGGAAATGCTAATTACCATCAACTTGAAGTTGATGGTAATTTGTGTATGCTTTGAGAAATGCACAAAAGTGCATTTTCCAAAGTGCTGTGCAGCGCACACATGCGCTCAGGGCATGTGTGCGCTGCACATGTGCATACTTACCTTTTTTAGGGGGTGCATCAGGGGAGCCCTAGGCCCCCTGGCACCTTTGGAATTGCATTCGCAATTTGCGATTACCAATTTGGTAATCGCGATTTGCGAATGCATACCCATTCATTCCTATGGGCCTTCAGGCCCATAGGAATGAATGGCGTCACATTACCTAATAGCCATTCGCAATGTGCGAATCGCTATTAGGGAATGTTTAGGAATCGCAATTTATCTTGCGATTCCTACATGCATAAGGAATTGCGCTTCCTAAATAGCGATTCCTTAAAAATCCCTATTTAGGAATCGCAATTCCTAATGTTGATGATTGTGGCCCAAGATCCCCAGATGTTGAAGTGGAGGGGACATGTCTCTCTGAAGCTGTTGCACATACCTGTCTCCTTGCTGTGCTGTAGTGGGGGCTTCAAGGACCTCTTTCCTTTGCTAATTATTTAATTGTTGTGACTGAGGTGTTGAGACTCCTGAATCCTTCTGTGTGTCAAGCCAGGCCCACCAGCAGAGTAAGGGAAGGTTGGGGATGCTATTTGGTGTTACTGTTGCTGCTGTCTGCCTGACTTGAGAAAAAGAAGGATTTCAGGAGAAGAAAAAGAAGGATTTCAGGAGAAGCTCAACACCTCAATGAAGAGTAACTAAATAACGAGCAAAAACAAAGTGGCCTCGGAGCCCCAAGAGAGCTGACTCCTTGAGTTTACAGCTCAAGGAGCCGCTTGTAGCATGGCTTTACACAGGCTTGTTATGTCACGCGATGGATCTTAAGTGTCTGAGGAAACATTCAAAACAGAACATCACACCTTTAGATCTTATCACTACACGCAGGTACATATGTGTGTGTGTGTCAGTTTGATTCAAGGTGTGGTCAGTGTATTCATTGACCTCCACACGCTAACACTAATTAAACAATAATTGATTAACTCAACACAAAGCACCGAACTGCCCAATATGCAATCCTGGATTCAAGTCCCGGCTACCTACTTGACTAAACTGTGTGTTCCACTGCCAATCTCATTACTTCACTATGTATCATTTCTTAGCCATCCAGTTTGAGAGCACACTGAAGTAGTTCAATAAGGGATCTGGGCTCCACAAAAACGTCTCTTATAGGTATTATAAAATAACGTTGCTTTATATTTAATAGCAATATCGGCTGTTTAAATGGAGAATATGGCAAACTGACACATTTTGGGTAACTCGTGGCAAAGTCGACAGGGCATTGGGGGTATTTGTAAATGTTTAATCTTCAAAAACGTACTTTCAATAAATGTCACTCAATTCAGTGACATAATCCTATGAGCTTAATTTTGATACTAAGAAATGCTGAAATATATTGATTTTCATTGTAAAGGCTTTATCTTATTTTTTCATGACATTTGTTGCCAGATTTAAATCTTTCTATGGGGAGGATTGTGCTGCAGCTCTTTGATCCAAGCCATACCCGGGCTCGGTTCTCTCCAAGACTGTCCGCGTCCCCTTGGAAATGTAGGGCCTCATTTACGAGTTTTTGATGCAGCGCAGCGCAGCAAGTCTCTTTGCTGCGCTGCCCTGCGTCAAAAGGAAAGGGCAGTAATGCGCCGTATTTATAATGTATGGTGCATCCTTGTCCTTTCAGCCGGTGCACAATATGGTGCCAGGGTTGGATTGGGATTAAAAATCGGCCCCGGCACGCTAAAATAAAGTGGCCCACATTTGCATAATGCCTTTCCGCAAAACACTGCTTCGGCGAATTTTTTTTTTTTTAAAGGGGGGAGGGGCGGTTTAAAAAAAATGCACTGATTAGTTTACACTGGTGAAACACACCTGAAAACAAGTAAGGCCACTTCTGCTCAGGCCCCCTGCCCCCGCTCAGTATGCATACATTAATTGGCCGGCCCAGCGAGAGAAAGGGAGTGACACCTCTGCCCATTGACAAAAGGAAGGTAATGGACGCCCCTCTACCTCCAGAAAGGCCACTCAGGCACCCACTGGGCCGCTGGCGGCATCGAACAACGCAGAAACCGCCCAAATCGGCCCCCCAGGCTGCTCAAAAAAGCAGCCCACAGCTGGAACTGGACATTGCCCGAGTGCCCGCGTTACCAATCCGACGCTGTATGGTGCCTAGTGCCAACGTAGGCAAGGGTGTTTGCGTTGTTGGCAGGATTGTTTTTGTGCAAGAAGAGACTCCTTCCTGCACAAAAAACATCCATGGAGGCCTTTTCCTCGTTATGTGTGTGCTGCAGAATGCAGCACATTTTGAAAGAGGAAAAACCAAGGTGAAATGAAAACACTTCTCCTCATTACGCCTGCTCTGGGGAGGCATAAAGTTTTGGGGCTGCCCCAGGTTTACATGATTTTGTAAATCTGGGGCAGCGATAAATACATGGGTGTTACGTGGGATCACCCACCGCAACGCCCATGGAACTCCTCTTTAATGCAGATTAAGGCAACGCAGCACTTTTCGCTGTCTTGCCTTACTCCATATCTGTGAGGCCATGCAAAGCCACGCAGGGTGGGTTTACGTCGCCTCATAGATATGATTGAGAGGCCTTCTCCACCGAAGCGTCTTAAAAAGTGACGCTCTGGCAGCGCAGGCTTCTTGCAATTAAGCCCCACCGTGTCTTCGAGGCCCTTGCTGAGCTGTTCTTGCTGGCACACACACACTGTTCACCCAGTCTCTCCATTCCCTTCTTTCCTTTTCTTTCTCTCTCCTCACTGTCTCTGCCCCTTTCTCTCCCTCTCGTCTGCCTCTTTCTTTCACTCGTCCATTCCCCCGTTCCTCTTCATCTCTGTCTGCCATCTCTCAGTTCCTTCTCTGTATATGCCCTCTCTCTTTTTTCCTTCTCTCTGCTCTTTCTCCAGTAGCGACACCACCTCTCGCTCACAAATCAATTGTCTCTTTATGAGATGAGAAAATAAAATGAGATGTCAGTTTAATTTTCTAATTATACCACAAGGCAGAGGCAGTCACCCTCTCTCCTTCCTCTGCTCTGTGTTCATCTCTCCCTGGAACGCGCTCACTCCGCCTTCAGAGTCCACTAATCTCATTTACAGTTTGCATTTTTCGAGATCATCTTTCAAAAATACCTCTGCGCTGAAGTTTCTGGACCCCAAAGAGCAGGCCCAGAGCATGCAAACAGTGCATGCGCCAGTCTGCGGGGCACATTCGTTTCTTGGCGGAGACGGAACTTCATCGCAACGGTGACGGAGTTCCTTCCACGCCAAAAGACTACTCTGTCTCCGCCGTGGTTAAACTCCTCCGACAGCCCGGCGGAGTAAGGGCCTTCGGAGGTTTGGCTGCATGTGCAACCATCTAAATTAGATGGGCAGACGTACAGCCATTTTTCAAACCCCGTCGCTGCCAGGAAAAACCTGGCGGTAAGTTGCACTGAAAAGTGCTAAATGCCCCCCTCGCCATGGGCCCAGAAGATGCTGCGACTGCCTTGCCATATGGACAAGGGTTGCAACTGCCAAAGACGCCAGGATTACCGCTGCAAAGTCCGCTGATGTGCATTCATCTGTCCACAAGGAAGCCATAAACACCAAAGACACAGACAGCTCTTCACCCCCAAAACAACAACAAACAGGCAGTGCGGGTCGATCAGGGCAGAGAACTGTAAGACACTCACTCAAGCACAAGGACTTGAGACTGATTCTGCCCACAACCACAATAAAGGTAAGATAAAAGTGACTGAGCCTAGTCCATGCCTCTGATAAATCAAAAACTCACTGAGTTGCTGCAATAAAACGAGGCAAATATCTGAAGTCACATTTTAATTATTATTATTTTTATTTTTTCTGTGTCAAATTTCTGGAAACATCGAAGTTAGCAATTATTTAAAATTGATTACTATCACACTTATATCTAATATACTAACACAACTTTATTGATAATATATTGCGAAGACACCAAAACTTTTTTCCATGCCTACTATAAAACCACTGAGTATTTTCTTTGTCTATTGAGACAGTGAAATAAAAGAAGGCTCCCAGAATGCCCTACACCACCGTGGGCAGAGCAAGCACAAGCAGCGGACAGTCCATGCTGCAGGTGAGAGGAAACGCTCGTAGGACCATGCTTGACATTATTGAAGTAAGGTTTCTCTTTTAAAAATGTCTCTTTTCCCTTCACAGCAAGCAAGGATAAACTTGCCAAGCCCTGAAGACGCTATAACAAGTGTCTTTAAGGTAATTTCAACTTTAGAATGGGGTCTTATCTCAGAAGGCAGCATCTGGCTTTCTCACCTTTCGTTTTTCTCCACCTTTTTTTGTTTTTTGTTTTCTGTGACTGTGCCTCATGACTTCATGTAGCAATATAAATCCAGAGCATATTTTGAATTTATATTAAGATATCTAATGTACCTTATCATTACGCACGATCCCTGGAAATTAAGCCATAGTTTTAAGAAGTATATTTTTAGAGCGAAAAGCGCCATTTGACATATTAACACGAACTTTCATTCTGATAAATTATCTGATTGTTACGATGTAAACCCGGAATGTTAAAAATAAGGGGATTCTGACTAAGTTTCTCTTTTTTACTATATTACAGGTACCATTGACCTGATTGTCTACAGCGGACTAATATTACCCCGCTGAGAAGTGCAATACAAATGGTAGTTGCACTGATAAACTCTTTCTGGTCCTGAAGAAAGCCCCATAGACCCAGCTGGGCATACGAGGCAGAAACATGTCGACCGAATAAAAGGACACTTTTTCAGTGTGTTTAGACATACTAACATGGTCTAAAAAACACACGCTCACCATTTTAATTTCTTTAACTCCCACTTGCTAATACATTTTTTTTTCGCGTTAGTGAGGATGTTTGAAGAATTTTAACATCACCTTATCACAACCATTTTTTAACGTTTCTGTTTCTGGACACTACTGCGAATACCAATGGTTAAACCTCCGGGTGGAGGTCAACATACCTAATAAACCCCATGACTATGTTGTTACGTTACGTATAGGCGGAGAATCAAGATATACCGCCTTTTTCTCAAATCCAGTTACGTACGTATATGAGGGTTTTTTAAGACGGAACCACGAACTAATAAACCCTGGTAAAGTGGTTACAAGTGATCCATTCCCCTATTGATTTTTTGTATTATCCTGGAAGATGAATGGATCATTACTTCCCTTCTCTCCCCCCCCCTCCTTTTGATTGAAACAATAGTCAGATGGCCACATGCACGCACTCTCCCCAGGGACAATAGTCAGATGGCCGGCGGGTGAGGAGCTCCGGCCGGGAGCTCCTCCGACTGGGAACTGACTCTGGCACTAGCCCCGGGTCCCTCTCCCCCTTCTGCCTCCTAATCTACGGTGGATCTTGTGCCTGCACTCCGGTGCCTTCCTTTCCCCCTGGAGTTATCCGGTTAGCCTGCTGCACACTCTCAGAGTTTCCAGAGGGAGCGCCCACAGAGCCTTTACCTTCATGGCCGCTGGCTCGGCGGAGATGCCTCGCTGCTGTGGAGTTTGAGCTGGCGGATCTCCCCCCTCTGATTGCCACCCTCCTCCAAGATTTGTCCTCTTGTTCCACTCATTGCGGACCCCAGAAATGATCTGGGTGGCCTGCTTCACACCCTCAGAGTTTCTTGAGGGAGTGCCCACGGAGCCTTGCCATCATGGCCGATGGCTCGGAAGAAATACCTCGCTGGAGCGACCCCTGACCTTGACTGGTAGGTCGCTCCCCCACCACACAGCTCCGTCTGTGTGCCCTGCTGCTGCCCCTGATTGTGCTCGTTTTTCCTTTCTGTGCCCCCTTGCTGCCCCTGATTGTGCTCGTTTTTCCTTTCTGTGCCCCCTTGCTGCCCCTGATTGTGCTCGTTTTTCCTTTCTGTGCCCCCCTTGCTGCCCCTGATTGTGCTCGTTTTTTCCTTTCTGTGCCCCCTTGCTGCCCCTGATTGTGCTCGTTTTTCCTTTCTGTGCCCCCTTGCTGCCCCTGATTGTGCTCGTTTTTTCCTTTCTGTGCCCCCTTGCTGCCCCTGATTGTGCTCGTTTTTCCTTTCTGTGCCCCCTTGCTGCCCCTCATTGTGCTAGTTTTTCCTTTCTGTGCCCCCTTGCTGCCCCTGATTGTGCTAGTTTTTTTCCCTTTCTGTGCCCCCTTGCTGCCCCTGATTGTGCTCGTTTTTTCCTTTCTGTGCCCCCTTGCTGCCCCTGATTGTGCTCGTTTTTCCTTTCTGTGCCCCCTTGCTGCCCCTCATTGTGCTAGTTTTTTCCTTTCTGTGCCCCCTTGCTGCCCCTCATTGTGCTCGTTTTTTTCCTTTCTGTGCCCCCTTGATGCCCTGATTGTGCTCGTTTTCCCTTCTGTGCCTGTTTCCCGCCCCAGCGGCCCCGCCCCCTCACTGCCCATTCGCTGCCCCATTCCCTGCTCCTCCCTCCCACCTCCCCATTTATGGCGGCCGCTGTGCGGCCGCGCAGCGGACGTGCGCAGCGGGCGCGCCTAAGGCAAGCCCGTCTGCGCCCGTCCGTGACCGCGCCCAGCGCCAGACCCCCTGGTCCGGGCATCCCCCGCGCCCGCCACATCAACAGACGCCGATACGACGCCAGCACCCTCCACGCACTCAACCCCGGAAAAGATCACGCCTGCTACCAGGCCACCCCGAAGCGCACCCAAGGGCCCTTCACCTGCCGGAACTGCAGCTTCGCCAGCACCCGCCCCGCCAAACCACCGCCCAGGAAAGAACCCAACTACCTCAGATGCATCCTCCTCAACACCCGCTCCGCCCGCAAACACGCCATCGAACTCTGGGACCTTCTCGACTCAACCTCCCCAGACGTCGCATTCCTGACGGAGACCTGGCTGAATCCCGCTTCAGCCCCCGACATCGCCATTGCCATCCCGGACGGATACAAGATCACCCGCAGGGACCTCACCAACGGAGTCGGAGGAGGCATCGCCATCGTCCACAGGAACACCCTCAGAGTCTCAACCAACACCGACGACACCCTCAGCACCGCCGAACACATGCACTTCCAGATCCACACCGATCCCAACACCACCCTCAGAGGAACCCTCATCTACAGACCCCCGGACCCCGACCACAGTTCAGCGATTCCATCGCTGACTTCGTCAGCACACACGCCATCGCCTCCACGGACTACATCCTCCTCGGGGACCTGAACTTCCACCTCGAGAACAACAAGGACACCAACTCCACCACCCTGATCGACAACCTCGCCACCCTCGGACTCAGACAGCTCGTGACTACACCCACCCACGCCGCCGGACACACGCTCGACTCCATCTTTTCCGCAAGCCCACACGTCTCCTTCAACCACACCTCCGAACCCCACTGGACTGACCACCACTGCATCCACTTCACCTACAGGAAGCCCACCACGCACCACCGCACCGAACAAATGCCTCGCCGCTGCTGGAGCAGAGTCACGGAAGACCAGCTAACCACAACCCTCGCCCTGAGCCCACCCGCCGAACCCTCCGACCCCGACACCGCCGCCCGCAACCTCAGACAGTGGATCGACGACTGCGCCAACACCCTCGCCCCGCTCAAGAATCCGCCCAACAGCCACACCAGCAAGAAAGCCACCTGGTTCACCGAAGACCTCCAGGCCTCCAAACGAACATGCCGAAAACTGGAGAAGATCTGGCTCCACGAACGGACAGCGGACAGCTACGCCGCCCACAAGAGCGCCACCCGCAGTCACCATCACCTCATCAGATCCGCCAAAAGGGCCTCACTCAAAGACCGCCTAGACAACAACGCACACAACAGCAAAGAGCTCTTCAACATCGTGAAGGAACTCTCCAACCCCAGCTCCAACACCAACGACATCCAGCCGTCGCGAGACCTGTGCGACTCACTGGCCACCTTCTTCCACCGCAAAATCGCCAACATCCACGACAGCTTCAACACCACGACCGCCCCGGCAACCACCGAGACCACTGCCCCCACAACCACCAACCTCCTGCTCTCCTGGACCAACATCAACGACGAGGACACCAGCGAGATCATGAACACCATCCACTCCGGTTCACCGCTAGACCCGTGCCCTCACCACATCTTCAACAAAGCCAGTACAGCCATCGCGCCCCATCTCCGGAAAATAATCAACATCTCCTTCGAGACAGCAACCTTCCCGGAAAGCTGGAAGCACGCCGAGATCACCGCCTTACTCAAGAACCCCAAGGCAGACCCCAAGGACCTCAAGAACTTCCGACCCATCTCTCTGCTCCCGTTCCCCGCGAAGGTCACCGAGAAAATCGTCAACAAACAACTGACCCGCTACCTCGAGGAGAACAACATCCTGGACCCTTCCCAGTCCGGCTTCCGCAGCAACCACAGCACCGAAACCGCCCTCATCGCCGCCACCGATGACATCAGGACCCTGCTAGACAACGGAGAAACAGCAGCCCTCATCCTCCTGGACCTATCAGCCGCCTTCGACACAGTCTGCCACCACACACTACGAACACGCCTTCACGACGCCGGGATCCAAGAGAAGGCCCTGGACTGGACCACATCCTTCCTTTCCGGCAGAATACAAAGCGTCCGCCTCGCCCCTTCCGATCCAAGGCCACCAAGATCATCTGCGGCGTACCCCAAGGCTCCTCCCTCAGCCCAACGCTGTTCAACATCTACATGGCACCCTCGCCCACGTCGCCCGACAGCACAACCTCAACATCATCTCCTACGCCGACGACACCCAGCTGATCCTCTCCCTCACCAAAGACCCTCACACTGCCAAAGCCCACCTCCACGAAGGAATGAAGGCCGTCGCCGAATGGATGAGGACCAGCCGCCTGAAGCTGAACTCGGACAAGACGGAGGTCCTCATCCTTGGTTCCAACCCTTCAGCCTGGGACGACTCCTGGTGGCCAACATCACTGGGAACAGCCCCGCCACCCACCGACCACGTACGCAACCTAGGGGTCATCCTCGACCCCACCCTCTCCATGACTAAGCAGGTCAACGCCGTTTCCTCATCCTGCTTCAACATCCTCCGAATGCTCCGCAGGATCTTCAAGTGGATCCCCACCGAAACAAGAAAAACAGTCACCCAGGCCCTCGTCACCAGCAGGCTGGACTACGGAAACGCCCTCTACGCAGGAACGACGGCTAAGCTCCTGAGACGGCTGCAACGCATCCAGAACGCCTCTGCACGTCTTATCCTCGACATCCCCCGACGCAGCCACATCACACCCCACCTGAAAAGACTTGCACTGGCTCCCTGTCAACAAGAGGATAACCTTCAAGCTCCTCACCCACGCACACAAAGCACTCCACAACTCCGGACCAGCCTACCTCAACAGACGACTCAGCTTCTACACCCCCACCCGCCAGCTCCGCTCGACCAGCCTCGCCCTCGCCACAGTCCCCCGCATCCGGAAAACGACCGCCGGCGGCAGATCCTTCTCCCACCTCGCCGCCAAGACCTGGAACACCCTCCCCACCAACCTCCGACAGACCCAAGACCTACTGGCCTTCAGAAGACTCCTCAAGACCTGGCTCTTCGATCAGTAGCAGCACCACCCCCCTCTTCCCCCAGCGCCTTGAGACCCTCGCGGGTATGTAGTGCGCTTTATAAGTGACATGATTGATTGATTGATTGATTGCTTTTTGAATGTGAGCTAACGGCTCTCCCCCCTCCGACCGCCTCCCCCCTCCAGGACTCGACCTCTCGTTCTGCTCTCTGCGGACCCTGCCCGGAATGCCCCGCGACGCCTTCCAGATTTGCAGCCCGACACCCACCATCAGGACTCAGCCTTCACGCTTCGTCTACTGCGGACCCCTCCCGGTTCATGCCGTGACATCCTCCCGATCCGCCTTTGGGACACGCCAGTAGCGGTGTTGATTTCCACTTTCGGCTCCACCGATGCATCCCCGCTGATGGCGGATTCCCGGGTGTGTCTGTCTGCGGTGCTTGCAGCCTGACAAAGCTCCGATTTCCCTCCCGAGTGACTGCTCCACTTGAAGAGGGCCTCACAATGTCTCTCAGGTCAATCATCGCTCAAGGTACCCTTTTTGTTGTTTTTATTTCCTACCTTCAATGACCTGTTGTCATCGATGGGACAGTCGATCCCCTGACTTTGCCTGACCCTAGTATGGCGTCTAGGCTTGTAACGCTTGCATATCTCCTGATTGTTTTTAATATGTATCTTCGCCTACGTGAGTTGGCGCCTATCCTCACTCGTACCTGATCTGCAACTCACCGTTGGCCAGCTGCCCATGTGTTCCCTGGGTACAATTGACTATCATCATTGTTGAATCTGTTCTCCCGGCATAAGGGATGGCGCCCGCTTGGTGGCAGCTTGACTCTCCACATCATAGGTGACTGTACACCCAGCAACCCCACACTTCTGTCCCAGATGGTACTGAGGCCTGCTCGACCTCTCATTGCATTGATAGTCCGATCTGGAGTGCAGGATCTGCGGAGGGAGACATGAGACACGACGCGGCACGGTTCCCCCACATTGCAGAGATGACCTGGCGCGTTGACCCAACTTGACTCGGAACTTAACGACTATGAGACCCTATCTAAGCGTGGGGCCTGCTTACTCTACCTTCTTGGCCCCCACAAGGTTTTTCACTCCCACTGCTGATCTGCCAGATCTTATCCGCCTCCCAGTCCCCCCTCCCCCTCCCCCCACCTTCCCTCTTTCCTTCCCTGGGGACTTGTTTCTTCTGTATTGGACTTTGCAACTGTAACTATTGTAACCATGATAAACTGTTTTTCCTTTCCCTGACCACTGAGACCTGAGCACCATGGCTGATGCCCGGTGGAGCTGCTAGACAGCTATAGAGGAGATCCGCCCTGGCTCACTACCTCTGCTGTCACCTACCCAGCCGGACATTGGGCACAGTTCTTCCCGTCTCCCTGCCGTTGTCTACTCTCTCCCCCTCCCTTCTTCTAATTACTGTTATATTGTTTTTCTACCCATGTTCTTCTATGCTCTGGTAACGTATGTAATATGTAACGTAACGTTCCTCATGTAAAGCGCTCTGATACCTCTGACACGGAGCTCCTCCTTCCAGCCTGGCGATTTGGTGCTTTGTCAACGTGGCGCTAGCCAAGTGGGAAGAGGCAATACCATTCGACCCTTTTTCAGGGAGAGCCTTTCTCTACCAGCTTGACTCCCTTAAATGGCCCCCACAACTATGCCCTTGTCCAAAGCACTCCTACTCCCCTTGTTGGGATGGATCCAGCTTCTTCGCCCTGGAGTCTCAGAGACCCCTCTGAGAGAGTCCACAGTGACAAAGGTGACACACTTAGTGGAGGACTGGTACTGATCCCCTTACCACTGGGAGCCGTCTCCTACCCTGCCGGACGTCGGACACTGTGTTCCTGCTGGGTTTCCCTCCCCTCCCCCACCTCTTCCCTCCTTCATTCCTCAGAGTGTGCCCGTGACCAAAGCACTCCTCTCCCCTTGTTGGGGAGGGATCCTGCATCTTATGCCCTGGAGTCTCAGAGACCCCTCTGAGAGAGTCCACAGTGACAAGGGTGACACACTTAGTGGAGGACTGGGACTGATCCCCTTACCACTGGGAGCTGTCTCCTACCCTGCCGGACGTCGGACACTGTGTTCCTGCTGGGTTTCCCTCCCCCCTCCCCCACCTCTTCCCTCCTTCATTCCTCAGAGTGTGCCCGTGACCAAAGCACTCCTCTCCCCTTGTTGGGGAGGGATCCTGCATCTTATGCCCTGGAGTCTCAGCGACCCCGCTGAGAGAGTCCACCATGAAAATGGGAATCACACATAACTGAGGACTGAGAATGATCCCTGTCCCACCCAACCGGACGTCAGACACAGTTACTTTCCCCGTCTCCACGCTGTGTCCCCTTACCCCTCCACCTCCGCTTCCCTCCTTCATTCTTTGGCTACCTCCCCTTTCTCTCTCCCCTGAATTCCTCTCCACCTGCTTGCTTTGTCTATCCTTATGCCTATACTCCGCTAAATTCTCCCTCCCCTCACCCTTTTACATTACCCCCTTACCCCTCTACATGCCGTTAACCTAAAAATGTAACTTGTAACTGTTGTACCTTATGCAACAATGTATAATTTGTAAGCTATGTAATTCTCCTCATGTAAAGCACTCTGATGCCTCCGGGTCTAGCCAGCGATAAATAAAACTCAAGTAAATAAATAAATAAATGGCCACATGCACGCACACTGCCCAGGCACAATAGTCAGATGGTCACATGCACGCACACTCCCCAGGCATGCACACACATTCCCCAGGCACAATAGTCAGATGGTCACCTGCACGCACACTCGCCAGGCATGCACGCACACTGCCCAGGCACGCACGCACACTCCCCAGGCACAAGAGTCAGATGGTCACATGCACGCACACTCCCCAGGCACAAGAGTCAGATGGTCACATGCACGCACACTCCCCAGGCACACACACACACACTCCCCAGGCACAAGAGTCAGATGGCCACATGCACGCACACTCCCCAGGCACAATAGTCAGATGGTCACATGCATGCACACTCCCCAGGCATGCACGCACACTCCCCAGGCACAATAGTCAGATGGTCACATGCACGCACACTCCCCAGGCACAATAGTCAGATGGCCACATGCACGCACACTCCCCAGGCACAATAGTCAGATGATCACATGCACGCACACTCCCCAGGCATGCACGCACACTCCCCAGGCACAAGAGTCAGATGGTCACATGCACGCACACTCCCCAGGTACAATAGTCAGATGGTCACATGCATGCACACTCCCCAGGTATGAACGCACACTCCCCAGGCACAAGAGTCAGATGGCCACATGCACGCACACTCCCCAGGCACAATAGTCAGATGGCCACAGGCACGCACACTCCCCAGGCACAATAGTCAGATGTCACATGCACACACACTCCCCAGGCACAATAGTCAGATGGTCACATGTACGCACACTCACCAGGCACAAGAGTCAGATGGTCACATGCACGCACACCCCTCAAGCACAACAGTCAGATGGTCACATGCACGCACACTGCCCAGGCACAATAGTCAGATGGTCACATGCACACACACTCCCCAGGCACAATAGTCAGATGGTCACATGTACGCACACTCCCCAGGCACAAGAGTCAGATGGTCACATGCACGCACACTCCCCAGGCACACACACACACACTCCCCAGGCACAAGAGTCAGATGGCCACATGCACGCACACTCCCCAGGCACAAGAGTCAGATGGTCACATGCACGCACACTCCCCAGGCACACACACACACACTCCCCAGGCACAAGAGTCAGATGGCCACATGCACGCACACTCCCCAGGCACAATAGTCAGATGGTCACATGCATGCACACTCCCCAGGCATGCACGCACACTCCCCAGGCACAATAGTCAGATGGTCACATGCACGCACACTCCCCAGGCACAATAGTCAGATGGCCACATGCACGCACACTCCCCAGGCACAATAGTCAGATGATCACATGCACGCACACTCCCCAGGCATGCACGCACACTCCCCAGGCACAAGAGTCAGATGGTCACATGCACGCACACTCCCCAGGCACAATAGTCAGATGGTCACATGCATGCACACTCCCCAGGTATGAACGCACACTCCCCAGGCACAAGAGTCAGATGGCCACATGCACGCACACTCCCCAGGCACAATAGTCAGATGGCCACAGGCACGCACACTCCCCAGGCACAATAGTCAGATGTCACATGCACACACACTCCCCAGGCACAATAGTCAGATGGTCACATGTACGCACACTCACCAGGCACAAGAGTCAGATGGTCACATGCACGCACACCCCTCAAGCACAACAGTCAGATGGTCACATGCACGCACACTGCCCAGGCACAATAGTCAGATGGTCACATGCACACACACTCCCCAGGCACAATAGTCAGATGGTCACATGTACGCACACTCACCAGGCACAAGAGTCAGATGGTCACATGCACGCACACCCCTCAAGCACAACAGTCAGATGGTCACATGCACGCACACTGCCCAGGCACAATAGTCAGATGGTCACATGCACGCACACTCCCCAGGCATGCACGCACACTCCCCAGGCACAATAGTCAGATGGTCACATGCACGCACACTCCCCAGGCACAATAGTCAGATGATCACATGCACACACACTCCTCAGATACAATAGTCAGATGGTCACATGCACGCACACTCCCCAGGCATGCAAGCACACTCCCCAGGCACAATAGTCAGATGGTCACATGCACGCACACTCCCTAGGCATGCACGCACACTCCCCAGGCATGCACGCACACTCCCCAGTCACGCACGCACACTCCTCAGTCACGCACGCACACTCCTCAGGCACAAGAGTCAGATGGTCACATGCACGCACACTCCCCAGGCATGCACGCACACTCCCCAGGCACGCATCACACTCCCCAGGCACAAGAGTCAGATGGTCACATGCACGCACACTCCCCAGGCACAATAGTCAGATGGTCACATGCACGCACACTCCCCAGGCATGCACGCACACTCCCCAGGCACAATAGTCAGATGGTCACATGCACGCACACTCCCCAGGCATGCACCCACACTCCCTAGGCACAATAGTCAGATGGTCACATGCACGCACACTCCCCAGTCACGCACGCACACTCCTCAGGCACAAGAGTCAGATGGTCACATGCACGCACACTCCCCAGGCATGCACGCACACTCCCCAGGCACAAGAGTCAGATGGCCACATGCACACACACTCCCCAGGCACAATAGTCAGATGGCCACATGCACGCACACTCCCCAGGCACAATAGTCAGATGATCACATGCACACACACTCCTCAGATACAATAGTCAGATGGTCTCATGCACGCACATTCCCCAGGCACAATAGTCAGATGGTCACATGCACGCACACTCCCCAGGCATGCACGCACACTCCCCAGGCACAAGAGTCAGATGGTCACATGCACACACACTCCCCAGGCACAACAGTCAGATGGTCACATGCACGCACACTCCCCAGGCATGCACACACACTCCCCAGGCACAATAGTCAGATGGTCACATGCACGCACAATCCCCAGGCATGCACACACACTCCCCAGGCACAATAGTCAGATGGTCACATGCACGCACACTCCCCAGGCATGCACACACACTCCCCAGTCACGCACGCACACTCCTCAGGCACAAGAATCAGATGGTCACATGCACTCACACTCCCCAGGAATGCACGCACACTCCCCAGGCACGCACGCACACTCCCCAGGCACAAGAGTCAGATGGTCACATGCACGCACACTCCCCAGGCACAATAGTCAGATGGTCACATGCACGCACACTCCCCAGGCATGCACGCACACTCCCCAAGCACAAGAGTCAGATGGCCACATGCACGCACACTCCCCAGGCACAATAGTCAGATGGCCACATGCATGCACACTCCCCAGGCACAATAGTCAGATGTCACATGCACACACACTCCCCAGGCACAATAGTCAGATGGTCACATGCACGCACACTCCCCAGGCATGTACGCACACTCCCTAGGCACAATAGTCAGATGGTCACATGCACGCACACTCCCCAGGCATGCACGCACACTCCCCAGTCACGCACGCACACTCCTCAGGCACAAGAGTCAGATGGTCACATGCACGCACACTCCCCAGGCATGCACGCACACTCCCCAGGCACAAGAGTCAGATGGCCACATGCACGCACACTCCCCAGGCACAATAGTCAGATGGCCACATGCACGCACACTCCCCAGGCACAATAGTCAGATGTCACATGCACACACACTCCCCAGGCACAATAGTCAGATGGTCACATGTACGCACACTCACCAGGCACAAGAGTCAGATGGTCACATGCATGCACACCCCTCAAGCACAACAGTCAGATGGTCACATGCACGCACACTCCCCAGGCACAATAGTCAGATGGTCACATGCACGCACACTCCCCAGGCATGCACGCACACTCCCCAGGCACAATAGTCAGATGGTCACATGCACACACACTCCCCAGGCACAATAGTCAGATGATCACATGCACACACACTCCTCAGATACAATAGTCAGATGGTCTCATGCACGCACACTCCCCAGGCACAATAGTCAGATGGTCACATGCACGCACACTCCCCAGGCATGCACGCAAACTCCCCAGGCACAAGAGTCAGATGGTCACATGCACACACTCTCCCCAGGCACAACAGTCAGATGGTCACATGCACGCACACTCCCCAGGCATGCACGCACACTCCCCAGGCACAATAGTCAGATGGTCACATGCACGCACACTCCCCAGGCATGCACACACACTCCACAGGCACAATAGTCAGATGGTCACATGCACGCACACTCCCCAGGCATGCACGCACACTCCCCAGTCACGCACGCACACTCCTCAGGCACAAGAGTCAGATGGTCACATGCACGCACACTCCCCAGGCATGCACGCACTCTCCCCAGGCACGCACGCACACTCCCCAGGCACAAGAGTCAGATGGTCACATGCACGCACACTCCCCAGGCACAATAGTCAGATGGTCACATGCACGCACACTCCCCAGGCATGCACGCACACTCCCCAGGCACAATAGTCAGATGGTCACATGCACGCACACTCCCCAGGCATGCACACACACTCCCCAGGCACAATAGTCAGATGGTCACATGCACGCACACTCCCCAGGCATGCACGCACACTCCCCAGTCACGCATGCACACTCCTCAGGCACAAGAGTCAGATGGTCACATGCACGCATACTCCCCAGGCATGCACGCACTCTCCCCAGGCACGCACGCACACTCCCCAGGCACAAGAGTCAGATGGTCACATGCACGCACACTCCCCAGGCACAAGAGTCAGATGGTCACATGCACGCACACTCCCCAGGAATGCACGCACACTCCCCAGGCACGCACGCACACTCCCCAGGCACAATAGTCAGATGGTCACATGCACGCACACTCCCCAGGCATGCACGCACACTCCCCAGTCACAATAGTCAGATGGCCACATGCACGCACGCTCCCCAGGCACAAGAGTCAAATGGCCACATGCACACATACACCCCAGGCATGTACACACTCTCCCCAGGCACAATAGTTAGATAGTCACATGCACGCCCACTCCCCAGGCACAATAGTCAGATGGTCACATGCACACACACTCCCCAGGCATGCATGCACACTCCCCAGGCACAATAGTCAGATGGTCACATGCACGCACACTCCCCAGGCATGCACTCACACTCCCTAGGCACAATAGTCAGATGGTCACATGAACGCACACTCCCCAGGCATGCACGCACACTCCCCAGTCACGCACGCTCACTCCTCAGGCACAAGAGTCAGATGGTCACATGCACGCACACTCCCCAGGCATGCACGCACTCTCCCCAGGCACGCACGCACACTCCCCAGGCACAAGAGTCAGATGGTCACATGCACGCACACTCCCCAGGCACAATAGTCAGATGGTCACATGCACGCACACTCCCCAGGCATGCACGCACACTCCCCAGTCACAAGAGTCAGATGGCCACATGCACGCACGCTCCCCAGGCACAAGAGTCAGATGTCCACATGCACGCACACTCCCCAGGCATGTACGCATTCTCCCCAGGCACAATAGTCAGATGGTCACATGCACGCACACTCCCCAGGCATGCACGCACACTCCCCAGGCACAACAGTCACATGGTCACATGCACTCAGATCTCTCAGACACAATTCAGTGGCCGTCCCTACACTTCACTTTGTTCCCCCGGGGGCGGGGCGGGGACGGGAGAGGGGGGTTGCACCAATTGCAAGGCGCCTTTACCTTCGCAGAGGCTGGCACGGCTGGGGACCGAACAGCCCATTCCTACTTGACGATGCAGTTCGACCACACGAGAGGGCCAGCATCAAGCACTCCGTGCACCACCCCCCCCAGCTCAGGTCACGAGAGGGCCAGCATCAAGCACTCCGTGCCCCACCCCCCCCAGCTCAGGTCACGGGAGTCCTCGAGGTCAGGATTAAAGTTGATTCCAGACCACATCCAATGGAATCCCTTCACCTTTGAGGTTTTTAACAAAACAGGATGTGAGACTCTGATCTCAGCATCTCTGCCACCTGCTACCCCCTCTGCAGCTCTAGACTCACAAGATTGAGAGCATCAAACCATAGCTCCTGAGCCCTGCTTATCTCCACAGCTCCAGAGCCCTGCGTATCTCCACAGCTCCTGAGCCCTATGTATCTCCACAGCTCCCGAGCCCTGCGTATCTCCACAGCTCCCGAGCCCTGCGTATCTCCACAGCTCCCGAGCCCTGCGTATCTCCACAGCTCCAGAGCCCTATGTATCTCCACAGCTCCCGAGTCCTGCGTATCTCCACAGCTCCCGAGCCCTGTGTATCTCCTCAGATCCAGAGCCCTATGTATCTCCACAGCTCCAGAGCCCTTGCATCTCCACAGCTCCTGAGCCCTGCGTATCTCCACAGCTCCCGAGCCCTGTGTAGCTCCACAGCTCCCAAGCCCTGCATTTCTCCACACCTCCCGAGCCCTGCGTATCTCCACAGCTCCTGAGCCCTGTGTATCTCCTCAACTCCAGAGCCCTATGCATCTCCACAGCTCCCGAGCCCTACGTATCTACAGAGCTCCCGAGCCCTGCGTATCTCCACAGCTCCCGAGCCCTGCATAGCTCCACAGCTCCTCAGCCCTGCGTATCTCCACAGCTCCAGAGCCTTATGTATCTCCACAGCTCCAGAGCCTTATGTATCTCCACAGCTCCCGAGCCCTGTGTATCTCCACAGCTCCAGAGCCCTATGTATCTCCACAGCTCCAGAGCCCTGCGCATCTCCACAGCTCAGGAACCCTGCGTATCTCCACAGCTCCCTAGCCCTGTGTAGCTCCACAGCTCCTGAGCCCTGCGTATCTCCACAGCTCCCGAGCCCTGCGTATCTCCACAGCTCACGAGCCCTGCGTATCTCCACAGCTCCCGAGCCCTGTGTAGCTCCACAGCTCCAGAGCCCAATGTATCTCCACAGCTCCAGAGCCCTATGCATCTCCACAGCTCCCGAGCCCTACATATCTCCACAGCCCTAGGTATCGCCACAGCTCCCAAGTCCTGCGTATGTCCACAGCTCCTGAGCCCTATGTATCTCCACAGCTCCCGAGCCCTGCGTATCTCCACAGCTCCCGTGCCCTGCGTATCTCCACAGTTCCTGAGCCCTGCGTATCCCTACAGCTCCCGAGCCCTGCGTATCCCTACAGCTCCCGAGCCCTGCCTATCTCCACAGCTCCCGTGCCCTGCGTATCTCCACAGCTCCCGAACCCTGCATATCTTCACAGCCCCAAGCCCTGCATATCTTCACAGCTCCCGAGCCCTAGGTATCTCCACCGCTCCCGTGCCCTGCGTATGTCCACATCTCCCGAGCCCTGCGTATGTCCACATCTTCCGAGCCCTGCATATGGAGCTCCAGAGCCCTGGGTATCTCAACAGCTCCCGAGCCCTGCGTATTTACACAGCCCCTGAGCCCTGCATATCTCCACAGCCCCCGAGACCCTGCGTACCTCCACAGCGCCCGAGCCCTGCGTATAAAGCTCCCGAGCCCTGCGTATTTCCACACCCCTGAGCCCTGCGTATTTCCACAGGCCGAGACCCTGCGTATCTCCACAGTGCCCGAGCCCTACGTATCTCCACAGCTCCTGAGCCCTGTGTATCTCCACAGCTTCCGAGCCCTGTGTATCTCCTGAGCCCTGCGTATTTCCACAGCTAACGAGCCTTGCGTATCTCCACACATCCTGATCTCGGGTATCCCCCCACAGCTCCTGTGCCCTGCATATCTCCACAGCTCCCTATCCCTGCGTCTCTCCACAGCTCCCGAGCCCCGTGTAGCTCCACAGCTCCCGAGCCCTGCGTATCTCCATAGCTCCCGAGCCCTGCATATCTCCACAGCTCCTGAGTCCTGCGTATCTCCACAGCTCCAGAGCCCAATGTATCTCCACAGCTCCAGATCCCTATGCATCTCCACAGCTCCATAGCCCTGCATATCTCCACAGCCCTAGGTATCTCCACAGCTCCCGAGTCCTGCGTATGTCCACAGCTCCCAAGCCCTATGTATCTCCACAGCTCCCGAGCCCTGCGTATCTCCACAGCACCCGAGCCCTGTGTATCTCCACAGCTCCTGAGCCCTGCGTATCTCCACAGCTCCTGAGCCCTGCCTATCCCCAAAGCTCCAGAGCCCTGCCTATCCCCAAAGCTCCAGAGCCCTGCAAATCTCCACAGCTCCCGAGCCCTGCATAACTTCAGAGCCCCGAGCCCTGCATATCTCCACAACTCCCGAGCCCTAGGTATCTCCACAGCTCCCGAGCCCTACGTATGTCCACATCTCCCAAGCCCTGCATATGGAGCTCCAGAGCCCTGCGTATCTCCACAGCTCCCAAGCCCTGCGTATTTACACAGCCCCTGAGCCCTGCATATCTCCACAGCCCCCGAGACCCTGCGTACCTCCACAGTGCCCGAGCCCTCCGTATAAAGCTTCCGAGCCCTGCGTATTTCCACAGCCCCGAGCCCTGCGTATCTCCACCGCCCCCGAGACCCTGCATATCTCCACACTTCCCGAGTCCTACGTATCTCCACAGCTCCTGAGCCCTGCGTATCTCCACAGCTCCCGAGCCCTGCCTATCTCCACAGCTCTCGAGCCCTGCGTATCTCCACAGCTCCCGAGTCCCGCGTATTTACACAGCCCCTGAGCCCTGCATATCTCCACAGCCCCCGAGACCCTGCGTACCTCCACAGCGCCCGAGCCCTGCGTATAAAGTTCCAGAGCCCTGCGTATTTCCACAGCCCCCGAGCTCTGCGTATCTCCACAGCCCGAGACCCTGCGTATCTCCACTGTTCCTGAGCCCTACGTACCTCCACAGCTCCTGAGCCCTGTGTATCTCCACAGCTTCCGAGCCCTGTGTATCTCCTGAGCCCTGCATATTTCCACAGCTCACGAGCCTTGCGTATCTCCACACATCCTGATCTCAGGTAACCCCCGACAGCTCCTGTGCCCTGCATATCTCCACAGCTCCCTATCCCTGCGTATCTCCACAGCTCCTGAGCCCTACATATCTACCAAGCCCTGCTTATCTCCACAGCTCCCGAGGCCTGCGTATCTCCACAGCTCCCGAGGCCTGCGTATCTCCACAGCTCCCGAGCCCTGTGTAGCTCCACAGCTCCCGAGTCCTGCGTATCTCCACAGCTCCCGAGTCCTGCGTATCTCCACAGCTCCCGAGTCCTGCGTATCTCCACAGCTCCAGAGCCCTATGTATCTCCACAGCTCCAGAGCCCTATGTATCTCCACAGCTCCAGAGCCCTATGCATCTCCACAGCTCCAGAGCCCTGCATATCTCCACAGCCCTAGGCATCTCCACAGCTCCCGAGTCCTGCGTATGTCCACAGCTCCCGAGCCCTATGTATCTCCACAGCTTCCGAGCCCTGCGTATCTCCACAGCTCCCAAGCCCTGTGTATCCCCAAAGCTCCCGAGCCCTGCATATCTTCACAGCCCCGAGCCCTGCATATCTCTACAACTCCCGAGCCCTAGGTATCTCCACAGCTCCCGAGCCCAGCGTATGTCCACATCTCCCAAGCCCTGCATATGGAGCTCCCGAGCCCTGCGAATCTCCACAGCTCCCGAGCCCTGCATATCTTCACAGCCCCGAGCCCTGCATATCTCTACAACTCCAGAGCCCTAGGTATCTCCAAAGCTCCCAAGCCCTGCGTATTTACACAGCCCCTGAGCCCTGCATATCTCCACAGCCCCCGAGACCCTGCGTACCTCCACAGCGCCCGAGCCCTGCGTATAAAGCTTCTGAGCCCTGCGTATTTCCACAGCCCCGAGCCCTGTATATCTCCACAGTTCCCGAGTCCTACGTATCTCCACAGCTCCTGAGCCCTGCGTATCTCCACAGCTCCCGAGCCCTGCCTATCTCCACAGCTCCCAAACCCTGCGTATCTCCACAGCTCCTGAGTCCTGTGTATCTCCACAGCTCCAGAGCCCTATGTATCTCCACAGCTCCCGAGCCCTGCGTATCTCCACAGCTCCCGAGCCCTGTTTATCTCCACAGTTCCAGAGCCCTATGTATCTCCACAGCTCCAGAGCCCTGCGCATCTCCACAGCTCCCGAGCCCAGGGTATCTCCACAGCTCCCTAGCCCTGTGTATGTCCACAGCTCCCGAGCCCTGCGTATCTCCACAGCTCCCGAGCCCTGTGTAGCTCCACAGCTCCAGAGCCCGATGTATCTCCACAGCTCCAGAGCCCTAAGTATCTCCACAGCTCCAGAGCCCTATGCATCTCCACAGCTCCCGAGCCCTGCATATCTCCACAGCCCTAGGTATCACCACAGCTCCCAAGTCCTGCGTATGTCCACAGCTCCTGAGCCCTATGTATCTCCACAGCTCCCGACCCCTACATATCTCCACAGCGCCTGAGACCTGCGTATCCTTATAGCTCCTGAGCCCTGCGAATCTCCACAGCTCCTGAACCCTGCGTATCTTCACAGCCCGAGCCCTGCATATATCTCCACAGCTCCCGAGCCCTGCGTATGTCCACATCTCCCGAGCCCTGCATATGGAGCTCCAGAGCCCTGCGTATCTCCACAGCTCCAGAGCCCTGCGTATATACACAGCCCCTGAGCCCTGCATATCTCCACAGCCCCCGAGACCCAGCGTACCTCCACAGCGCCCGAGCCCTGCGTATAAAGCTCCCGAGCCCTGCGTATTTCCACAGTCCCCGAGCCCTGCGTATCTCCACAGCCCCCTAGACCCTGCGTATCTCCACAGTTCTGAGCCCTACGTATCTCCACTGCTCCTGAGCCCTGTGTATCTCCACAGCTTCCGAGCCCTGTGTATCTCCTGAGCCCTGCGTATTTCCACAGCTCATGAGCCTTGCGTATCTCCACATATCCTTATCTCGGGTATCCCCCCACAGCTCCTGTGCCCTGCATATCTCCACAGCTCCCTATCCCTGCGTATCTCCACAGCTCCTGAGCCCTACATATCTACCAAGCCCTGCTTATCTCCACAGCTCCTGAGCCCTGCGTAGCTCCACAGCTCCCGAGCCCTGCGTATCTCCACAGCTCCTGAGCCCTGCGTATCTCCACAGCTCCTGAGCCCTGCATATCTCCACAGCTCCAGAGTCCTGCGTATCTCCACAGCTCCAGAGCCCTATGTATCTCCACAGCTCCAGAGCCCTATGTATCTCCACAGCTCCAGAGCCCTATGTACCTCCACAGCTCCAGAGCCCTAGGCATCTCCACAGCTCCAGAGCCCTGCATATCTCCACAGCCCTAGGTATCTGCACAGCTCCCAAGTCCTGCGTATGTCCACAGCGCCCGAGCCCTGCGTATAAAGCTCCCGAGCCCTGCGTATTTCCACAGCCCCCGAGCCCTGCGTATCTCCACAGCCCAGAGACCCTGCGGATCTCCACAGTTCCCGAGCCCTACGTATCTCCACAGCTCCTGAGCCATGTGTATCTCCACAGCTTCCGAGCCCTGTGTATCTCCTGAGCCCTGAGTATTTCCACAGCTCACAAGCCTTGCGTATCTCCACACATCCTGATCTCGGGTATCCCCCCACAGCTCCTGTGCCCTGCATAACTCCACAGCTCCCTATCCCTGCGTATCTCCACAGCTCCTGAGCCCTACATATCTACCAAGCCCTGCTTATCTCCACAGCTCCAGAGGCCTGCGTATTTCCACAGCTCCTGAGTCCTGCGTATCTCCACAGCTCCCGAGCCCTGCGTATCTCCACAGCTCCTGAGACCTGCATATCTCCACTGCTCCCGAACCCTATGTAGCTCCACTGCTCCAGAGCCCTGCATATCTCCACAGCTCCTGAGTCCTATGTATCTCCACAGCTCCCGAGACCTGCATATCTCCACAGCTCCTGAGACCTGCAAATCTCCACTGCTACCGAGCCCTTTGAATCTCCACTGCTCCCGAGCCCTGCATATCTCCACAGCTCCTGAGTCCTATGTATCTCCACAGCTCCCGAGACCTGCATATCTCCACAGCTCCCGAGCCCTAAGTATCTACACAGCTCCCGAGCCCTATGTATGTCCACAGCCCCCAGAGCCCTCCATATCTCCACAGCCCCCGAGACCCTGCGTATCTACACACCTCCTGATACCTGGTATCGCCACAGCTCCTGTGCCATGCATATCGCCACAGTTCCCGATCCATGCATATCTCCACAGCTCATGATCCCTGCGTATCTCCACAGCTCCCGAGCCCTGCATATCTCCCGAGCCCTGCTTATCTCCACAGCTCCCGAGCCCTGCGTATCTCCACAGCTCCCGAGCCCTGCGTATCTCCACAGCTCCCGAGCCCTGCGTATCTCCACATCTCCCGAGCCCTGCGTATCTCCACAGCTCCTGAGCCCTGCGAATCTCAGCAGCTCCCGAGACATGCATATCTCCACTGCTCCCGAGCCCTATGTATCTACACTGCTCCCGAGCCCTGCATATCTCCACAGCTCCTGAGCCGTATGTATCTCCACAGCTCCCGAGTCCTGCGTATGTCCACAGCTCCCGAGCTCTGCATATCTCCGAGCCCTGCTTATCTCCACAGCTCCCGAGCCCTGCGTATCTCCACAGCTCCCGAGCCTGTGTATCTCCACAACTCCCGAGCCCTGCATATCTCCACAGCTCCTGATCCCTGCGAATTTCTGCAGCTCCTGAGACCTGCATATCTCCACAGCTCCCGAGCCCTATGATTCTCCACAGCTCGTGAGCCCTGCGTATAGACTCTGGAGCCCTGTGTATCTCCACAGCCTCCAAGACCCTGCGCACCTCCACAGCTCCCGAGCCCTATGTATCTCCACAGCTCCTGAGCCCTGCGTATAGACTCTGGAGCCCTGTGTATCTCCACAGCCCCTGAGCCCTGTATATCTCCACAGCCCCCAAGACCCTGCGCACCTCCACAGCCCCCAAGACCCTGCGCACCTCCACAGCTCCCGAGCCCTGCGTATCTCCACAGTTGCCGAGAACCTGCGTACCTACACAGCTCCCGAGCCCTGCGTATCGCCACAGCTCCCGAGCCCTGCATATTTCCACAGCCCCCGAGCCCTGCGTATCTCCACAGCCCCGAGACCCTGCGCATCTCCACAGTTCCCGAGCCGTACGTATCTCCACAGCACCTGAGCCCTGCATATCTCCACAGCTCCCAAGCGCTGTGTATCTCCTGAGCCCTGCATATTTCCACAGCTCACGAGCCTTGCGTATCTATACACCTCCTTACCCCTGGTATCTCCACAGCTCCTGAGCCCTGCGTATAGCCACAGCTCCCGAGCCCTGCATATCTCCCAAGCCCTGCGTATCTCCACAGCTCCGAGTCTTGCGTATACAGCACCCGTGCCCTGCGTATTTCCACAGCTCCCGAGCCCTGCGTATAGATCTTCCGAGCCCTACATATCTCCACAACTCACGAGCCCTGCATATAGAGCCCCCGAGCCCTGCATATCTCCACAGCTCCCAAGCCTTGCATATACAGATCCTGTGCCCTGCGGATCTCCACAGCCCGAGCCATGTGTATCTCCACAGCTTCCGAGCCCTGAGTATCTCCACAGCTCCTGAGCCCTGCGTACAGAGCTCCCTAGCGTATCTCCACTGCTCCCAAATCCTGCGTATATAGATCCTGTGCCCTACGTATCTCCACAGCTCCTAAACCCTGGGTATCTGTGTATTTCTACAGCTCCTGAGCCCTGCGTATCTCCACAGCTCCCAAGCCATGTGTATCTCCACAGCTCCCGAGCCCTGCGTATCTCCACAGTGTCCTGAGACCTGCGTATTTCTACAGCCCAGAGCCCTGCATATCTCCACAGCCTCCGAGACCCTGCATATATCCACAGCTGCTGATCCCTACATATCTCCACAGCTCCTGAGCCTTGCGTATCTCCACAGCTCCAGAGCCCTGCATATCTCCACAGCTCCTGATCACTGCGTATCTCCACAGCTCCTGAGCCCTGCGTATCTCCACAGCTCCTGAGCCCTGCATATCTCCTGAGCCCTGCGTATACAGTTCCTGTGCCCTGCGTATCTCCACAGCTCCCGAGCCCTGCGTTTACAGCTCTCGAGCCCTGCATATCTGCACAGCTACGAACCCGGCGAATCTCCACAGCTCCCGAGAACTGCATATCTCCCGAGCCCTGCATATCTCCACAGCTCCTGAGCCCTGCGTATCTCCACAGCTCCTGAGCCCTGCGTATCTCCACAGCTCCTGAGCCCTGCATATCTCCTGAGCCCTGCGTATACAGTTCCTGTGCCCTGCGTATCTCCACAGCTCCCGAGCCCTGCGTATACAGCTCTCGAGCCCTGCATATCTGCACAGCTACGAACCCGGCAAATCTCCACAGCTCCCGAGAACTGCATATCTCCCGAGCCCTGCATATCTCCACAGCTCCTGAGCCCTGCGTATCTCCACATCTCCCGAGCCCTAGGTATCTCCACAACTCCCAAGCCCAGTGTATCTCCATAGCTCCCGAGCCCTGTGTATCTCCACAGCTTCCGAGCCGTGCATATCTCCCGAGCCCTGCTTATCTCCACAGCTCCGAGCCCTGCGTATCTCCACAGCTCCCGAGCCCTGCATATCTCCCGAGCCCTGTATATCTCCACAGCCCCAAAGTCCTGCGCATACAGCTCCTGTACTCTGTGTATCTCCACAGCTCCCAAGCCCTGCATATAAAGCTCCAGAGCCCTGCATATCTCCACAGCTCTCAAGCCCTGCGTATACAGATCCCGTGCCCTGCATATTTCCACAGCTCCTGAACCCTGCAAATCTCCACAGCTCCCAAGACGTGCGTATCTCCACAGCTCCCAAGCCCTGCGTATAGAGCTCCTGAGCCCTGCTTATCTCCACAGCTCCCAAGTCCTGCGTATACAGATCCCGTGCCCTGCGTATCTCTACAGCTCCCGAACCCTGGGAATCTCTACAGCTCCCGAGACCTGCGTATCTCCACAGCTCCCAAGCCCTGCATATCTCCACAGCTCCCGAGCCCTGGGTATCTATGTATCTCCACAGCTCCCGATACCTGCATATCGCCACAGCTCCCAACCCCTGCATATCTCCACAGCTCCGAGCCCTGCGTATCTCCACAGCTCCCGAGCCCTGCATATCTCCCGAGCCCTGGATATCTCCACAGCCCCAAAGTCCTGCGCATACAGCTCCTGTACTCTGTGTATCTCCACAGCTCCCGAGCCCTGCGTATAAAGCTCCAGAGCCCTGCATATCTCCACAGCTCTCAAGCCCTGCATATACAGATCCCGTGCCCTGCATATTTCCACAGCTCCTGAACCCTGCAAATCTCCACAGCTCCCAAGACGTGCGTATTTCCACAGCTCCCAAGCCCTGCGTATAGAGCTCCTGAGCCCTGCTTATCTCCACAGCTCCCAAGTCCTGCGTATACAGATCCCGTGCCCTGCGTATCTCTACAGCTCCCGAACCCTGGGAATCTCTACAGCTCCCGAGACCTGCGTATCTCCACAGCTCCCGAGCCCTGCATATCTCCATAGCTCCCGAGCCCTGGGTATCTATGTATCTCCACAGCTCCCGATACCTGCATATCGCCACAGCTCCCAACCCCTGCATATCTCCACAGCTCCCGATACCTGCGATCTCCATAGCTCCCGAGCCCTGCGTATCTCCACAGCTCCCGAGCAATGCGTATCTCCACAATTCCCGAGCCCTGCGGATTTCCACAGCCCCGAGCCATGTGTATCTCCAAAGCTTCCGAGCCGTGCATATCTCCACAGCTCCTGAGCCCTGCATACAGAGCTCCCGAGTCCTGCGTATCTCCACTGCTCCCAAGTCCTACGTATATAGATCCTGTGCTCTGTGTATCTCCACAGCTCCTGAGCCCTGGGTATCTCCACATCTCCCGAGCCCTATGTATCTCCACAACTCCCAAGCCCAGTGTATCTCCATAGCTCCCGAGCCCTGTGTATCTCCACAGCTTCCGAGCCGTGCATATCTCCCGAGCCCTGCTTATCTCCACAGCTCCTGAGCCCTGCGTATCTCCACATCTCCCGAGCCCTATGTATCTCCACAACTCCCAAGCCCAGTGTATCTCCATAGCTCCCGAGCCCTGTGTATCTCCACAGCTTCCGAGCCGTGCATATCTCCCGAGCCCTGCTTATCTCCACAGCTCCGAGCCCTCCTTATCTCCACAGCTCCCGAGCCCTGCATATCTCCCGAGCCCTGTATATCTCCACAGCCCCAAAGTCCTGCGCATACAGCTCCTGTACTCTGTGTATCTCCACAGCTCCCGAGCCCTGCATATAAAGCTCCAGAGCCCTGCATATCTCCACAGCTCTCAAGCCCTGCGTATACAGATCCCGTGCCCTGCATATTTCCACAGCTCCTGAACCCTGCAAATCTCCACAGCTCCCAAGACGTGCGTATCTCCACAGCTCCCAAGCCCTGCGTATAGAGCTCCTGAGCCCTGCTTATCTCCACTGCTCCCAAGTCCTGCGTATACAGATCCCATGCCCTGCGTATCTCTACAGCTCCCGAACCCTGGGAATCTCTACAGCTCCTGAGACCTGCGTATCTGCACAGCTCCCGAGCCCTGCATATCTCCACAGCTCCCGAGCCCTGGGTATCTATGTATCTCCACAGCTCCCGATACCTGCATATCGCCACAGCTCCCAACCCCTGCATATCTCCACAGCTCCCGATACCTGCGATCTCCATAGCTCCCGAGCCCTGCGTATCTCCACAGCTCCCGAGCAATGCGTATCTCCACAATTCCCGAGCCCTGCGGATTTCCACAGCCCCGAGCCATGTGTATCTCCAAAGCTTCCGAGCCGTGCATATCTCCACAGCTCCTGAGCCCTGCATACAGAGCTCCCGAGTCCTGCGTATCTCCACTGCTCCCAAGTCCTACGTATATAGATCCTGTGCTCTGTGTATCTCCACAGCTCCTGAGCCCTGGGTATCTGTGTATCTCCACAGCTCCCGATACCTGCATATCGCCACTGCTCCCGAGCCCGCGTATCTCCACAGCTCCCGAGCCATGTGTATCTCCACAGCTCCCGAGCCATGTGTATCTCCACAGCGCCCGAGCCCTGGGTAGCTCCACATCTCCGAAGCCCTGCGTATCTCCACATCTCCTGGGCCCTAAGTATCTGCACAGCTCCTGAGCCCTACGTATCTTCACAGCTCCCGAGCCCTGCTTATCTCCACAGTCCCCAAGACCCTGCATATCTCCACAGCTCCTGAGCCCTGTTTATTTCAGAGCCCTGCGTATTTCCACAGCTCCCGAGTCCTGCGTATCTCCATAGTTCCCGCACCCTGCATATCGCCACAGCTCCCGATACCTGCATATCGCCACAGCTCCCGAGCCCTGCGTATCTCCAAAGCTCCTGAGCCCTGCATATCTCCACAGCTCCCAAGCCATGTGTATTTCCACAGCTCCCGAGCCATGTGTATCTCCACAGCTCCCGAGCCCTGGGTTATCTCCACATCTCCCGAGCCCTGGGTTATCTCCACATCTCCCGAGCCCTGCGTATCTCCACATCTCCTGGGACCTAAGTATCTCCACAGCTACCGAGTCCTGAATATTACACAGCTCCCGAGCCCTACGTATCTCCACAGCTCCCGAGCCCTGCGTATCTCCACAGCCCCGAGACCCTGCATATCTCCACAGCTCCCGAGCCCTGTTCATCTCCTAGCCCTGCATATTTCCACAGCTCCCGATCCCTGCGTATCTCCACAGCTCCCGATCCCTGCGTATCTCCACAGCTCCCGATCCCTGCGTATCTCCACAGCTCCTGATCCCTGCGTATCTCCACAGCTCCTGAGTCCTGCGTATGTCTACAGCTCCTGAGCCCTGCGTATTTACACAGCCCCCAAGTCCTGCATATCTCCACAGCCCCCGAGACCCTGCGTACCTCCACAGCTCCCGACCCCTGCGTATTTACACAGCCCCCGAGCCCTGCATATCTCCTCAGCTACTGAGCCCTGCGTACAGAGCTCCATAGCCCTGCGTATCTCCACTGCTCCCGAGCCCTGCGTATACAGATCCTGTGTACGCGTATCTCCACAGCTCCTGAGCTCTGGGTATCTGTGTATTTCCGCAGCTCCCAATACCTGCATATCACCACAGCTCCTGATCCCTGCGTATCTCCACAGCCCCGAGACCCTGCATATCTCCACAGCTCCCGAGCCCTGTTCATCTCCTAGCCCTGCATATTTCCACAGCTCCCGATCCCTGCGTATCTCCACAGCTCCCGATCCCTGCGTATCTCCACAGCTCCCGATCCCTGCGTATCTCCACAGCTCCCGATCCCTGCGTATCTCCACAGCTCCTGAGTCCTGCGTATGTCTACAGCTCCTGAGCCCTGCGTATTTACACAGCCCCCAAGTCCTGCATATCTCCACAGCCCCCGAGACCCTGCGTACCTCCACAGCTCCCGACCCCTGCGTATTTACACAGCCCCCGAGCCCTGCATATCTCCTCAGCTACTGAGCCCTGCGTACAGAGCTCCATAGCCCTGCGTATCTCCACTGCTCCCGAGCCCTGCGTATACAGATCCTGTGTACGCGTATCTCCACAGCTCCTGAGCTCTGGGTATCTGTGTATTTCCGCAGCTCCCAATACCTGCATATCACCACAGCTCCTGATCCCTGCGTATCTCCACAGCTCCTGAGCCCTGCGTATCTCCACAGCTCCCAAGCCATGTGTATCGCCACAGCTCTCGAGCCCTGCGTATTGCCACATCTCCTGGGCCCTGCGTATCTCCACATCTCCTGGGCCCTGCGTATCTCCTCAGCTACCGAGTCCTGCATATCTCACAGCTCCCGAGCCCTGCGTATCTCCACAGTGTCCCAAGACCTGCGTATCTGCACAGCTCCCGAGCCCTAGTATCTCCACAGCTCCCGAGATCTGTGTATTTCCACAGCCCCCGAGCCCTGCGTATCTCCACAGCTTTCGAGCCCTGCATATTTCCACAGCTCCTGAACCCTGCAAATCTCCACAGCTCCCAAGCCCTGCGTATAGAGCTCCAGAGACCTGCATATCTTCAAAGCTCCCGAGCCCTGCATATCTCCACAGCTCCCGAGCCCTGGGTATCTGTGTATTTCCACAGCTCCTGATACCTGCATATCGTCACAGCTCCCAACCCCTGCATATCTCCACAGCTCCCGATACCTGCGTATCTCCATAGCTACCGAGCCCTGCGTATCTCCACAGCTACCGATCAATGCGTATCTCCACAATTCCCGAGCCCTGCGGATTTCCACAGCCCCGAGCCATGTGTATCTCCAAAGTTTCCGAGCCCTGCATATCTTCACAGGTCCTGAGCCCTGCATACAGTGCTCCCGAGTTCTGTGTATCTCCACTGCTCCCAAGTCCTACGTATAATTATAGATCCTGTGCTCTGTGTATCTCCACAGTTCCTGAGCCCTGGGCATCTGTGTATCTCCACAGCTCCCGATACCTGCATAGCGCTACAGCTCCAGAGCCCGCGTATCTTCAAAGCTCCTGAGCCCTGCGTATCTCCACAGCTCCTGAGCCATATGTATCTCCACAGCTCCCGAGCCATGTGCATCTCCACAGCTCCCGAGCCCTGGGTATCTCCACATCTCCGAATCTCTGCGTATCTCCACATCTCCTGGGCCCTAAGTATCTCCACAGCTACTGAGTCCTGCATATCTCACAGCTCCCGAGCACTGCGTATCTCCACAGCTTCCGAGCCCTGCGTTTCTCCACAGCTTCCGAGCCCTGCGTATCTCCACAGCTCCCGAGCTCTGCATATCTCCAAGGCTCCCGAGCTCTGCATATCTCCAAGGCTCCCGAGCTCTGTGTATCTCCAAGGCTCCCGAGCTCTGTGTATCTCCAAAGCTCCCGAGCTCTGTGTGTCTCCACAGCCCCCGAGCTCTGCGTATCTGCACAGCTCTTGTGTCCTGAGCGTCTCCACAGCTCACAAGCTCTGCATATCTCCACAGCTCCTGAGCCCTCCCTGTCTACGCCGCTCCCCTTCATGGCCACTTTACTTTCAAGACTGGTGGCGACATCCCCAAGGCAGCAAATCAAAATATAGCATCTCACCTGTCCGAGAAAGTCAACCAACTAAACTCAATGCTCTGATGACACCAAGAAGAGGAAAAACAGAAAAGGTTTTTAAAGTTACACAGGGCTTTGAATGAAATCCCACAACAGATCTGAACACTCACTACACACTCCACCACTTCCCAAGAGAACTGAAAACCAAGGTCTTCAAGGAACCCTCGCCCCCCTTCCAAGGCTCCACTTGGTACCACCCGGGACCGCCCAGAGGGACATTACTGACAACTCCCCCTGTTACTGATCCCAGAAATGTGGGTTCCATAGATGTTTGCAGCACTGCGCTGGGCTCAAGGTAGGTTTGCGTAGGTATCAGTACATACATAGATACATACAAACATGGGCGTAGGAAGTGTGGGGGATGCAGGGATATATCCCCCCAGATTTGGTGTTGGGGGCACATAGGTGACAAGGGTGGGGGGACGAGTGGACAAGAGTGGGTGGACGAGGGGACAAGGTTGGGGGGACAAGGGGACAAAAGAATTTCCCCTCTCTCTTCTGTCAGTCGCAGGGCCATTGGCAGGTCAAAGCACTACCTACAATGACCCTGCACTTGACCTGTGACCTTCCGCTTTGTTGTGCTGCAAACCTCCAGATATGTTTTCTGACCTCGCCCTCCCCACCACCACCGCCTGCAGTCTGCACTTCCAGGACAAAGGGAGAGAGGTAGTTTGTTCATCCTGCCCCTCCTCAGCCCCCACCCTACCATATTTGACTGTTTCACACTGGGCAATTCAGCCCCTCTAAGGCTCATGTTTTGTTGAAAGGTTTATTTTGAGCAGTTGAACCTCGCCCAGCTATTCTACTTAAGTCAATTAAGCATACATCTTGCATTACGTTGTGTGTCAGATGTGTTGGTCTGTCCTACTGTTAGACCTGTCAGCCCTAGGGTGGTCTTTCCCTGTTTTTTTTCCCTTTTTGCGCCTCATTTTTGCCACCATATTTTTACTGGACCTAGGTCTCTGGGCACCTTGCCACTGCTAGCCAGTGCTGAGGTGCAGGTGCTCTCTCTCACTCAAGATGGCTGCCACAGGCCCCTGCTACTGCAGAGGGGCCTTACACGCATACACACTAGTAGCCAGGGTCAGGCTGGGGTATAGGGATACAGTATCCATTCCATCCCCGCCTCTGGGCCACATAGCCAGGCATGTAGAAGGTTCCAGAACCTTCCGGGCTGTGGGAGGAGTTATGTTTTGCCGCCTTTGGGAGAGTCACCTGACCTAGGGGTATAAAAGGCTTGGAGGGAAAACTTTCTAGTCAGTTGATGAGGCACCACTGAACCTGGGAGAACCTCCGCCGGAGTAGAGGCTTTAGGGCCTAGGGGGGAGACCTACACTACTGCTGCTGACAGGGCTGAGGCCCTGCTGTAGTAAGATAGCTGAGGAACACCCACCACCCACTGACCTTGCCCAGTGTGAGGGGACCCAGGGAACCATCTTCAGCGTGCGGGGAGGAACATCAAGCACTCCCAGACCACCAACTCATTCCCCCCCCTCATGACAAGAAACTTCTGACAAGAAACTTTGACAAGAAACTTATACTAAGGAACTTCTGACAAGAAACTCCTAACCAGAAGCGCCTAAGAAGCAACCAAGCTGGAGCAGTCGCAAGACACCTTAATTTGAGGAGGCCTGACCGTCCAGCCAGGCCTGAAGCCTAAACTGCCCAACTGGGGATCACCAGGTAAAGCGCCATACCCTGAAGCGCTAGACCTTCACCCCCTCACTATTCCTGCCTACTACTGGGCTGCCCCCAAGTACTTTTCCAGTCAGCCCTGCCCACAGGCTGCTGGTGCGTCCTACTTTCTGGCACCCCCAGGTCACTGACCTTGTGTAGAGATCACCGCCGCGGCCGTCGCCACCTGAGGAGAAGTGCCGTGAGGTGAGGTGCGCCGTCGCGCCCTCACCGAAGGGAGCGCTGAGGTGAGGGAAGCCCCTCAAGTCTCTGTGGTGAGGTGCGCCGTCTGCGCCCTCACCGAAGCCTCCACAGATTGCCCCCATCGCCGCGGCCGAAGAAATTGCCACTGGGCCCTCATCGCCGCCGTCGCGGCCGAAGAAGTTGTCCCCGCCGCCGTCGCGGCCAAAGAAACTGCCCCCGCCGCGGCCCAAGAAATCGCCAGCGCGATCTACGAGGCCTCCAGGCCCCGCCGACGCCGTCTCCAGGCAACCGGGGTCGCCGGGCGTGACCCCAGGAAGGCCGCGCAACGATAGGGCGCCGGCCCCGGTCACGCCCCCAGCGCCGACGGAAGCCCGGGAAGAGCCCCGGCAGTGCAGAGGGAGACGGGGAGCCGGCCGAAGAGGACTGCTGGCTCCCGCTCCCTTCCCCGAAGTCCCGCAACGTGCCGCAGCTGCACTTACTTGATCCCGGGGGCCGGAGGAAGGTGATACCGGCCCCCGCAACGTCCCGACAGTCCGGCCTGAAGGCCGAGGTACCTCGACCGGGCCCCGCCCTCCAGAACACGGGCCGGGCCTGGGGAGTGCCAGTCGCTAAGGAAGCGCGACCAACGATCCAGCAACAGGTGAGCCCAGGAGGCCCCTAGGGCCCACAAAACGCCACTGGGGCCGGGGGCCACCATTAACCCCATAATTACTTGTGCAAACTTTCCCCATGAGGCGAGGCCCCGGAGAGGAGTGGGCCTAGCCTGGAGTTAACCCCTAAGGGTCATAGAAGCCCCAGGATACTGGACATGTTGAGGGGTTCCCTACAGTATTTAATAACTTATTGCAGATGCCTATTGTAATTACTGCCTAGGCCATGCTTTTAACTGCGAAGTCTTTTACCACAGGGGGAAAGTATTTAATTGAATTGAGTTGAAGTGTTTTATGTTACAGGTGTACTGGAATTGCGACGCCCACTGTACTGAATGTGGGCGCGCCTAGATTAATGCAGGCCTATTTAAATGTAACGTGAAAAGCCTTCTTTTAAGTAATTGAATATGCTAAAGTGAACTGCATGTTTAGGCCCATGTTTTATTAACGTACCTTGAGATCATTATTAAGTGCTACGTGTAGGAGATAATTCCTGTGGCCTCTTAGTGGCCTACAATGTTGATGAGCTATGATGCTTTATTTAAAATGTGCACCAGTTGAGTAATGCAATGAATTTGAATGTAGATCTGAATTAATCTGCCTCATCTAATGCCAACTTAATTTATTTATAAAAGATCTTGATTTTAAATACAAAAGCCTGGTGTGGTGTCATGTTATTGCGTTCGCATTTCTGAGTCAGAGTAAGAGTGTGCTGCACAACTGCCTTACACATTGCCTTCGCGTGCTTTCCCGCTTCGCGCCATGCTACCGTGGCGGACTCGGTAAACCCGGTTCCAACACCTACTATTTACACAAATAATTTAATTACCACTGTTTTGTCTTATTTCGTTTATAGCGCTACTCAACCCAATCCATGGTGTCAGAGCGCTTTACATTACCCATACACATTAAACATTGACAATAAATGATGAGTGTGTAAATCAATTTACAGAATGTGTTACATAAGATAGTGAGGGTTACAAGGTGTAGTAGTCACATGTCCTTCATAACTTACTGTGCTATATTAGAAGGATTGAAATTTATGAACTCCAAGTAACTAAAGGATCTCTGTGTTAAAAGCAGTAACCCACTTACCCATCTACATAAAATAAAAACCCATCATCTGTGTGTGGCATGATGTGCTTTGTGGGAGACATATTAACCCTCTGTGCTACTTTGATTCAAAACTGGGACTACACAAAAAACCTGTCTCTCCAGCAAGTGCATAAACCTCCAGAGTTATCTTACCATTATTATTATTTTCTGAGATTTACTGGGTACATAAAGATCTATGCAGCAGGTGCCTTAACCCCATAAGATATTTTAAAATGCAAGACTTTGCAACCAATGAAGCAGAACAGATATACTGCCACGTTTCTCCTTGTTGACGGAGCGCTGAAACTTTTCAGACACTTACCCCCAGTCACAGATCTGGGTTGAATCCATCATCATTCTTTAGCTCACTTCGCCACCTCAGTTCAGACCCAGCTATATGCAAATCAGTCTTGACCCTGTGCCTCATGGGAACAGTCCAGCCCGAACTGCCAAGCCAGGTCTTCCCTGAACCGGAAACAAGCATCCTGGGACCGGTTTCTGGATAACACCCTTCATCAGCCAGGCTAACTTGAATCCAGTAGCAAAGTGAGCAAGGGACCCACGTCTGGGCATACAACTTTGGGCGAACAAATCAAACACAAGGAGATGATGGACGGAGCGCTGAAACTTTTCAGACACTCACCCCCAGTCACAGATCTGGGATGAATTCATCATCATTCTTTAGCTCACTTCGCCACCTCAGTTCAGACCCAGCTATATGCAAATCAGTCTTGACCCTGTGCCTCATGGGAACAGTCCAGCCCGAACTGCCAAACCAGTTCTTCCCTGAACCAGAAACAAGCATCCTGGGACCGGTTTCTGGGTAACACCCTTCATTAGCCAGGCTAGCTTGAATCCGCAGTCCTACCATGATGTACGTCTGATGTAGGGGATTCTGCAGGCGAGGAGGAGGAGGGCAGCCCGGAACGCTGCGATAAAGGTAAGTGCGCTTTTATTTACTTTAATTGTAATTGTATTTGAAAAATATTTATTGCGGGGGGTGGGAGGCGCGGAGCGGGGATGTATGACGTTTCAACGCATACATTCACAACGCATAGCTTTACAACGGGGTCTTTACAACAACCGCGTTGTTACCACGCGTGCCATTACATTGCAAGTCGTATCAATGACTTGCGTTAGGGGCGCGCTGGACTTAGGAATAGTATTAATTACTATTCCTACCCCAGTTTGTGCAACAGCAGGGAAGGTGTTGGATTTAAAATCCAACACATTCCCTGGTGTTGCACGCCTACAGCAAGTCGTTGATACGACTTGCGATGTAATGGCACACGTGGTAACAACGCGGTCATTGTAACGACCGCGTTGTAAAGCCATGCATTGTGGAAACAGCATTGTAAATGCTGTTTCCCGCGGAGCTCCACTGAGTTTTTGCCTAACTCCGTAGAGCTCAGCGTAGAGCAACTCCGCCTGCTCCGCCCGGGGTTAACTAAAATCCAAACCATTGTGGATTCTTTACATCTCCCGGATGCCTTCTCGATGAGGATCAGTGACCACACGGCACTGCAGATAGAAATAGTGCCCTCTCGTGGCCAATTGCTACAAGACTTTGCCTTGATTTCACTTGAGTCCACTCAGGCCTTGAGTGCCTGCAAATCAGGGTCGCCAGATGACCCCTGTCCTCCTCACATTCTTGTCGCCAACTTTACGGCCATCAACCCTGTTCTAAACCAGCTTCTAAATCAGTCAATTTGTTTGGCCACAGTGCCCAGTGGTTGGAAGCAGGTCAAGTTGATTCCTCTTTTAAGCAAACCCTTGGCAGACAAGACCAATCTTGCCAAATTCCGTCCCATGTCTCTGCTGCCATCCCTTACCAAGAGTTCAGAGAAGCTCATAAACAAACAGCTCTCTGCTTTTTGAGAACAAAATGTGCTTCTTCACCCTGCTCAGTCGGGCTTCCGCCCGGGTTTCAGCGCCGAGACCACACTGTCAGAGGTCTCAGATACAATTCGGCTAGCGGTAGATATGGGGAAGCAGGTGGCACTGATCCTCCTTGATCTATTCACGGCTTTTGATCCGGTCTCGCATTCGACACTCCTGCAGCACCTCGAAGCCATAGGTGTCTGCGGTTCTGCTTTGGCAGAAAGACAGGTCCCAGTCAGTCTGGATGGTCCCATTTGCCTCTGATCCTAAACCTTTGGGTTACGGGGTCCCTCAGAGGCCTGCACCAAGCTCCACATTGTTTTCAATGTGGATATGACCCCTGTGGCAGCCCACATTCAGCCAGGCCTAAAGGAACTGCACTGGTTGCCTATAAAAGAATGTGTGAGGTTCAAAGGTTCGGTTTTGGTACACAGAGCTTTTTACCAGAAAGGCCCTCAGTATTTGTCAACAGATTCACACCTTACCAACCAGCTCGATCTCTTCGATCATCCAACTCCTTGCTGGTAGTAATTCCTCATTTCAGTCAAAAAAAGTAGAGCGGTCCTCCAGGCAGTGAAATGCCCTCCCAGTTCAGCTTCCTGCTTCCAGGGACATTCTGACCTATAAGAGACTTCTTAAGACCTGGCTCTTTGATTCTGCCTTTTAATACCTGTTATTTAGGGATCAGGCTTGCTACTTAATGTTAGAACACTCTAGTGAGTAGCTGTTGTACTTTACAAATCTTTAAATAATAATAATGTGTAATTGATTCAGCAGGTTAGAGTTGAAAGACTTTTTGTACTTGGAGAAGAACAGGATGAATTATGCTTTTGTGCATTTAGACTAAAGAAGTTCTTTAATTGTTGTAAATGTTTACAAGTTCAGAACGAGCATGTCCAGTGGTGAAGATGTGTTAAGGTAAAGTAGGGTGTCATCTAGGTATTGTTGGATGGAGACATCTCTTTCCACCAGTTAATTAACTTGGTGACCATGGGCCCTAATGCAAACAAGTAAAATGAGACCCCACTCCACCAGATAGCTGCCCCAAATCCTCAGCGAACCTTGCTACTCTTTACCCTTTCTCAGAATTTTCCACACAAGTCTGTCTGTCACAGGAGGTGACAGCAGTGACAGACCTTTACTTAAGATTAGCTATAATAGATGTCACTGCTAGCATATTACATTGTCTTTGCTGTTAGTGTTCATGATGGCTCAGGTTTGCACAAGCCCCATTATTAAAACATAATTTTACATTCTGAACACAGTCCGAACAGAGTACCCCACCATCGCATGTATGTGCCATGTTTCTAGAATCCTAAATGAATGATCGTCTGCCTAGCTTTACACTATCCAAAGGCGAGTAGTAGGGCACTTTTTTGCCCAGTGTTGACAGTGACGCTGTAATGCACATGTTCTCATTTTCCACAGTGATACCGTAAAGTTCACTTCAAGTAGGTGGTAAACCACTCGCAAAGGGGAAGGGGTCCCCAGGGGACTCCTTCCCCTTTGTGAGTATGTTGGAAAATATTTTTTAAGAGCAGGCAGTGGTCCCAGAGACCACTGCCTGCGCTTAAAATAATGAAACTGAAAAGTTTCATTTTTCTTTTTTAAATGCATCCCATTTTCCTTTAAGGAAAACGGGCTGCATTTTAAAAAAAAGCTGCTTTATTAAAAAGCAGTCCCAGACATGGTGGTCTGCTAAGCCCAGCAGGCCACCATCCCTGAG
The DNA here is from genome assembly GCA_963921515.1 of Calotriton arnoldi. Taxonomy (NCBI): domain Eukaryota; kingdom Metazoa; phylum Chordata; class Amphibia; order Caudata; family Salamandridae; genus Calotriton; species Calotriton arnoldi. The sequence goes on along the minus strand of CAWUFW010022741.1, from coordinate 413 downwards.
AGGGCTGTCATTCCCAAACGGCTCGCAAATTGTGAGAGGCTCATTATTATTAATGAGCCTCGCAATTTGCGACCCCGTTAGGAATCGCAAACAGTGTGAAATACACTATTGTACATCGGAAATTGTGCCTCGCAAATTGCGACTCTCAAAAGAGTCGCAATTTGCCATGCACAATTTTCTTGGTCGTACATCTGGCCCTATGTGGCATATTTACAAGCCTCTATCACCACAGGAACATCACTTTTATTGATGTTCCTGTGGTGTGACATTCCTGTGGCGATAGGGGCTGCGCCTTATTTACAAGGGGGCGTTAAGCCACTTAACGTGGCTTAACGCTGTCTTGTAAATAAGGCCCCTTTCCTGCTATACTTTGCGTGAAAGGGGTGGGCAATGGGTGTTGCAGTGGCGTTCCA